>JABFPB010000708.1:0-32952 GCA_022817645.1 Ceratoteleas bidentatus
AAAAGGAATCCTTTTCATTTAAAAGGAATCGTTTTCATTCAAAACGAATTTTTAGGTTAGTTTTTTCAGTGTAACATAATTTCCCATTCCTATAAATCATGTATATTCGTTTAATACATTGATCTTTTTTTTTTAGTACATTGATCTACACTATACATTCTATCAGTATAAAACTTATTTCAGTGTCTTATAAAGTCTAAATGTATCCAATGCATACTTAGTATACATATAATTTTTCCGCTAATGCTATAAATTGCGACACTGCAATTCATCTGCGATGCCCGAAACACGACAGGATACGTCGACAAGTGAAGAAAAGAACACCGAAAACCCGATCTCCCGGCGAGAATCAACGACCATGCGAACGAGGCTAAACTAATCTCATTACCATCCAATGCTGGCGCCGCGACTTAATGAGAGGGTACCATCTCAAGGCTAGGTCTCATGTTTTCGCTTTCAGCGCGGCGCCGCGATCGCGAAACCGCGCTTATTAATTGCGATTGTACTCGGTACCCACGTGAAATGCAAAACGCAAACGCCAATCGACTAATGGACCACGCAATGGGAATTACTTTCACTGCTTTCGAGACAGTACGACAATAGAACATAGACACGTTCGAACATAGGATTTTTTAGGTTTCACAAGACATTTCACTGACTTACGGATATTTGTGAGATATTATATTGACAATATCAGTAATATTATTAAAATATATATTTTTTGTATTCTATCTAATATAGTCTCCTTCTGAAACTTTCTGAGACCTCTATTGGGCGCCAAAAGAAGTCTTGGATTACAAAACTTTATCAGAGTCGTATTCAATCTCTTTCCATCTCAACTTCAGAATATAAATCCTTCTCAAAAAACTTCATGAGAAATCTTTACTGAGTCCTCATAAGAAAATTCAAAACCAAATCTTTAAAAATGTCTCCAACTTCTTATACCAAATGAAACTGACTTCAAATTCGAATTCTATCCGATACCTAGCCATTTCACTGACACAACTCATATTTTTTAATTAGTCGGTTGCACAATCATATCGCGTGTCGGAATTTCATACTTCCTACGATTTTTTCCGCGCGAAAGCCACTTCCGCGGAAAATCGTGAACCGCATGAAAAAGTTCGATTTATTTGCATCTTCTTTTTGCCCGGGTTTGGGTTACATTCCGGTTGCGCAATTCGGCGGGAACGACGCGTGTTATGGGTATAGGTGACGTAATGATGAATTGGTTGTTAAGCGACAAGTACGCGTGAAACAGGCTCCTTTTTGTCGCGACGAAAACCTGTTCCAGATGGACATCCAGGTTGGGTTTCAGGTATAGAGATGTAAGGGATAAGGGGGCCACCTGAAAGAAAAAACGTCGGTGCAATTAAGGGGAGTGAGGAAATCTGTCATTTGGCGCCTTTTAGGTTTACAATTATGACAAAACTTGAACGTTTTACAAATGTTGTAATTTTGTTTGTCGTAAAAACCTGTGAAAAATTGTTCAGAGATAGGAAGAGAAAAAGCGAAATGATTGTTCGATGACCTATTAATGAACAGGAGAAATTGTATCAGGTCAGGTGTATGTGATCATGAAGTGCTGAAATTAAAAAGGAAGCGATTTACGTAATATTTATATAACCTTTCACATTGAAATTAACATTAATCAAGGCAAATTCCCCGGAGAAATGAAGAACTGCAAATTGCAAAATGTCAAACGACGTAAAACGTTCAATAAAAATAAATTGCTATGTGGTGTACCAACAGCTTAACTGGTTCATTTCTAAAAGGCAGGTAGGATTTGAAATCCCTTACCATAAACTTAAGACTTTTTTTCATCGATCACTAATTTAATTTAGTCTCTCCCACAATTCGTCAAGAAAAAAACAAGAAAATGTTTTTCTCATGTGTCTTCAGGGTCATCCCTAAAATTACCCTAAACATTGGCACTTACCCTCCTCAACCAATGACCTTAGCTTCCAAGTCAATCTGCAAATCACACAGATGAATTAATCATAATAAATTACATAGCACTTGCCTATGAATCACAGGGTTTATTTATTTTGCGATTGTACAATCTAGATCGTTAATCCTACACATCGGTTTAGTCAAGCTTGCAACACTAATCAAATCAAAGACTGACAAGCTGGAAAAGCATCAGAAAAAATGCTCACCCTTTGCTGCGCAACGCTCTCTCATCACGGGAACTGGAACGATGACTAAAAGTCCATGCACGCCTAGGTACAAGACATGTGACTGGCGAGGGGTACGATCCGTTGCGTGCAAAAAATTTACGATCATTATCACCTCGGCTTATTGATGGCGGCAATTCGTAATTTGCCACGCAGTTTTATATCTTGTTTATGCACTCAGCTTCGGCAACTTGATTAACTGTAATCACGTGGACTGCTGCTCGTTGCGATGGGAAGAATTCTCCGTTGTGTTGAAACATTATAAAAACAGTATAGAAACTGTTTTGACTAGATTTTTTAATTTGGATATGAAATGTGTTGCACTAATGAGTATTAGAGTTTTAGGTATCTTTAGGAGCTAAGACGATATTTTTATGCAAACTGCAAGAGCGGAAAGTATCTAGAAAGGTGAAGCATGGAGTTACCAGACCCTATAGAAACTTTTCTGAACCTAAAACATTTATGGAATATGATCGCAGAAGTTACATGAAACTATTACTTAAATTAAATTCTATGATTTGTTCCTCTGACATACGTAGGAAGGAGGACAGGGAAGAATGAAGACTCTTTAAGCCTAAAACACTTATGGAAGCCACTACCAGAAGTCGCAAGACCTTGCCAGGCACTACAAAACTTTTTCTGAACCTATGTAAGATGGTAGCAGAATCATGAAACGAAATGAATGACTTGAATCTAAAATCTTCTGACTTACCTAAAACACTAATAAAGGATACTGAAACATCCTAAAACTACAAACCTAAAAACACTTGTAGTAGATACTAGCAAAACTCACGAGGAAATACCAGCCACGAGAACTTTTCCCAACATTTATGGAAGACAATAATTTCTAGAATTTAAACCTAAAACACTTATTAAGATGGCAGCAGGACGTACCTCCACAAGAACTACGAACTAATCCTGAAACCCTCCCTCGACCAGTAATAACTAATGAAAGGATAAAGAAGGTACACCAAGGATCATGTCGCCATACGTCTTTATTCACGACTGAGGTCTTACAAATAGTACAAAAATATCCGCCAACGTAAAAAAAAGATATCATCCATCATAAGTACGGGTACAATTGGTAACTCCTGGTAAACTCATAAGTGCTACGTTGCATTAACGCTAGTTATAAGAGTATTTACAGTACGAATCGGCGAAGACCCGCGGAGCCCGGCCGGGCGTTCTCGCGCCCGGACCCCCCGGGCTCATAAATATTCACGACAGCGTGTGTCCATGTCTGTAAGTGTAAGTGTCTGTCTGTAAGTGTGTTGTACCCTCGGTACGCGTAACTTTATAATAATGCGCGCGAAGCGGACGCACTGGTACGTAGTGCACTACAATGTAGATTAGCTTGTATGCCGGCTCGTTACGTGGTACGTGTTCGTGGAAAGTGTGCTGCAGTTCACCCGGTAGAATGCGGCTTTTACGAACCAGAATCACGCCAATGAAAGTACACGCGAAGCAACTCTTAAGGACTGTTACACGCTATTGCTGTCGCGCGTCCGTGTCTGCGTTCACATGTCCTTGTGTACGTGTGTGTGTGTTTGTGTGTCAGCGTATGTATTCGGGTGTGTGGGTCTGCCCATATATGTATCGCGTGGCCGTGTGTGCCCCGTATAAATTCACTTTGGACATTGCATAACGTCAATCGCGATTCGATCGGCGCGCACATTTATCGCCGCGAGGGTTGGATACGGTTTTCTGGAGCAATAGCAGTGACCTTTGCGGGAGACAATGGCGCCGGGGACTTCGCGCCGGGCGAATTGGGTTCGCGCGCCACGTGACGGGTGAACGGGGCGCCCTCGTTAATTAGCCGCCACGATAGTGGATCTCGCGTGCGTGAGCCCATTGCGTCAGAGGGGCTTTCACCGGGGCATCAAATGGCGCGAACAGTGCGGCGTGTGGGTGAGGGGGCGAACTAAGTGGTTGGGGCGACCGTGAACTCGGGGACGACTTGGAAGACTCGGGAGAGGTTCAGGAAGATGCACGGTTGCCAGTTCCGTGGGCCGTTTCCTGCGTGGTAGCACTGGGAAGGGTCATGGTAGGGTATGGGTGAGTGTTGACACCTGCTAGAGTTAGTACCACTGGTGGAGAAGTAGTAGCAATCGTGGGGTCTTCCCTTCAGGTTGTTACTTCTGCTGGATTATCAGTGATGCCATCCCAGCGGTCACAGGAAACTCATTTCTAGACCAGTGCTACCACTCCGGCACTTACGAGATTGCGTAAGTGCCATCAGTGGTACCACCTCTAGCAGGTACCACCTCTAGCAGATGGTATCATTGATGGAGAAGTGGTAGCAATCGTGGGGTCTTCCCTTCAGGTTGTTACCACTGCTGGATTGTCAGTGGCACTCTATTGGTCGCAGGAAAATCGTTCCTAGACCAGTGCTATCACTCCGGCACTTACGAGATTGCGAAGACCCGTTGGTTGGCAGCCCTGGATCCTATCTGGTTGAGTCGCGTAGGGTCCACGGTCTGTCGGGGGTGAACACGAGGGGGGCAGGGAACCTAGAATGAATTAGAGTTTCCTCGGAGGAATTGATCGATCTGACCTACGGAGATGGGCGCGGACGCCTGAGCCTGCGGGGAGACGTAGTAGTAGGAGCCATGATGCGCCTTCTCTGGGGCTATGAGCTGAAACCTGTGGGGCTGTTGCTGCTGCTGTCTGCGTTTCTGTTGGGCGTAGAGCTGCTGCGACTGCTGGAGCAGCTGGGCCTGCTGCTTCCTGAAGATGGCCTCTTGGGGCTGCCGGGCCACCTGGGAGGAGGAGGCCGGTGCCGGGGAGGGGGACACCGCTTGCCGGTAGATGGAGCTCTGGGGCTGCAGATGCTGGAGGCCTATGAGGGATTGGGGGGGCTGAGCTACGTATGGTTGCAACTTGTGACTCAAGCTAAAGTCCCCTACAGTCTGCGGTAGGGTTTGGTATAACTGTGTGTTGTACTGACCGGTGGACGGGTCGTAAACCAGCTCGGACTGGTAGATGGGCTCGGCCTGAACACTGGGCTTGGGCTTGGACACGGGTCTAGGGCTCGCCACGCTGTTCACGTAGCGTTCGAGCTCGACCGCGTAGTCGAGATTCTGGGGCGGCGGCGAGGCGGTCGTGCTGGTGGTGTGAATTGGGGTGGTGCGGGGCGCGAACACTACTCCGGGGCGCTCGGTGCTACTGGGAGACACGTATTGGGCGGCCACTCTGGACACGTGGGGGCGCGGGGTGATCGCGACCGACTGGGGACGCTGGCGCACCAGGTTGGCCCGGGTACTGCTCTCTACTGGTTTGTACACGGAGGAGGCGATACTGGGCTGAGTGTGCTGGGGCGCTGGGGTGGTCTGTATGGGGTACTGGGTGGTCGCAAGACGGTAGAGGGCGGGGCTGGAGGTAGGCGCGGGTTGGTAAAGGCTGGTCGCGGGCTCAGCAGTTACTTGGATGTAAGTGTGTTGGGGTCGGCGGAACGACTGAGGTCTGGCTTGGGGCTTGGGCTGCTCTTCGAGCTCCTGGCTGGCGTCGTCGTCGAGCTGGTACTCGGTTTGGAAGATGGTGGTTGGAGCTCTGGGGGTGGTGGTAGCGTAAGTGGGTCGGGGTCTGGGTCTGAGAACTGGTCGAACCGCTGGGTAGTTGGCTGGTCCGGAGACATCATCCTCCTCTTTCTGGGCAAGGTCTTCCTCGTCGTCCTTGGGGGCGTTGGGGTCGCAGGGATTGCCGGAGACGTAGGTGAATTCTCGTTTGTTACCGTCTGGGTCGATGTAACCGTACTTGCCTCGGACTACACAGTCTGTGCCTCGGGTTTCTTCCTTGAAGGAACCGTCAGCGGCTTCGTAGCCGAAGGTGAAGGAACCGTCATCGTTAACCTTATTGTAGTTGCGAATGGTCTGGACTGGGGGTGGCTTGGATCCCGACAAGGTATCCTTGGATCTGGGCGATGGCAGAGCTCGGGTGCGTGGTTGGTAAATTGGGGCGACGTACTCTTCCTCGGCCGGTTGACCGTCATCTTCCTCTTCATAGTAGAGCTGGTGCTCCGGGATGCCTGGACGGATTTGGACCTTCCTTGCTTCCGCCAATGCCAGCAGGCAGAAGGGAATTACCTAAAAACAGATTCAATATTAATCATTCTATAACAAAGAGGGATTGTATTACTGTAGACAGAATTTAGACAGATTTAACAAAGGATAACTCCCTAGGGAATACTCCAACAATGGCATTTCACCGAAATGAACCCAAGAAGTTTCTACATCGTTGAAACTAGAACCGAGTCTACCATGAAACGTATTACGGGTCTGCACATGAAAGAACATTATGGCATTGTTTCCACCAGTCACCATTTTGTAATTTCATTAGATATTACAATTCTTTCCCTCCGGACGATAACGTCAAGTCCATTCGTTGGAACAATATTCACTTTTCTGCCTCGATGTATTCCAGCATGATTTACGATATCAACCGCGAGACCAGTTTCGCAATACCAGGCTGATAGGGTCTGACAACACGCTGAACATATGAATATTTCACAACGGAAAAATTCCCAAACAGTCCTCGCGAGCCCCCCTCCTCATTTGGAAAATATTCCCAGAAGTCGCTACCCCTAAACTTTCCTCATTTCGAAAGGATCGGTTGTATAACGACGCCCAGACCATTAGATTAATTTTCAAAGCGGCTTTCTCTTTTGTCCGCGACAAAAGAATTTCGCGTTTTGTGCGTTCGATTGTTGCGCCTTCGACCAATTAAAAAAGGGGTCGCTCCCGGCTGATACACGTACTCCCTTCTATCGCCGCTTAACCTTTGCCGAAAGATATTTCACCTTGTTACAAAGACACGCACCCACCACGTATTGTACTTGAACGCTCGATCATATGTAACGCCCGAGATAGTATCTAATTTTAGTTTCCCGGCAATAATACCGGTGAGCGTATCGGAGCATTTACATAGTTAATAGGAAGTAAGTGCCGCGCCGGCGCTGAGAGAAAGAGAGAGAGAGTTTCGCGGATCACTGAACCCGAGTGGTATGCGCTCACGGCTCGGTTTATCGTTCGAGCTCGAGAGCCGCTGAAATACGAGCGAACCGCACCCACGAAACGGAAGTTCCGGCTAAACGATAGCCTTGGCTTGCCCACATGGGAGATTAATTCACGTGGAAAATCGAGAAAGTGCAACGAAAGCGAGATTAAAATTGGTCGGACGTGCTGCCGATTCGACGCAGTCTAAATCAGAATCGAATCGCACGATCCGGCCAATTGCCGGACTTAACTCCTCGTTGACAGCTGGCTAGAGCCTCTTCCGGAATATGGACGATTGGAAGATGTAATTAGATTTGGGATTGGATCTCGGGTAAAATCTCGTTGAGGATAGAGGATTACTGAGATTGGAAAAGGAGTCTCGTGGTTAGATATAGACGTTTGGGTATCATGGCTAGGTAGAAGCTAGCTGCGGATTAGGATAAGTGTTTCGTAATGGGAGGTATAAGTGTCTTGTAATGGTGCAGATTGAATCTGATCTGTATGTCAGTGTTGGATCTATTAACGTGGGTCTCCAGCTAGACACTTCTGAAGGCAGAACCGATTCGAGATATAGCTTCAAGATGACCTAACTTCAAACCTGACTTGTAGTCGATGAAAGACAGGTCCTCCCACGTAATCTACCCAATGACAAACAAAACAGCAAAAGCTTCCTTACTTCCCACCAGATATGGTGTTGGATCTTTTAACGAGGATTCTTATCTAGACACTTCTGAAGGTTGGAACGATTTGAAATATAGCTTCAAGATGACCTGACGACAAGTCTCGTTGTGGTCACTGAAGGAAGACCCTCCTTCCTTCACTGGGTTTACCTACCTCCAGTGGAAAGTAGACCCTCTCACATTATCTCAGAAGATGATGACGAAAAAGCAAAATATTTACTACTTCCCACCAGTTCTAGACCACCACATCCTCCATCCTCCCAATAAAACCTTCTCCGGATCTACCAATCTATTAATCAGCGCCACCTACGGAAACTCCAGCTTTTTGCCCGACTAATCATCGACTCAACCTTCCATCTCGGCCTTCGACGATCGAAAGTGTGGATTTCCTCGCGGTAAAAGTTGCAGTCGTGACCCCCGGCTGGTTACGTCAGCGGGTCAAAGCCGACCCGAATTCGGGCCCGACGAAACCGCTATCCCGCCATCTCGCGGCCGCCACTTCCGGTAGACTGGACGGTGGGAACACCCCGCGCTTACGTCACCGCTCTGCTCGGCTGACCTAAATTTACAACAGCCTACCGTGAGATTCCAATTCAGAGCGTCGTAACTCGGCTGGATCTCCTTGAACCGGTAAGCCGAGCAGTGCCCAGCACGCTTTGTTTCGCGCGGAATAGACGACCCAGGCGAACTGTCGTTAACCGTTATCCACAGCATTAATGGACCGGCAACGCATTTTCGCGACGACCCAGAGTCATTCGTGAATTCGTCCCGGAGGTGGGTTAAGGACAGTATAAGCAAAGAGATCGAAAAAAAAGAATTGACTTACAACGACCCCTAGACGAAAGAGTCTAAGAAAGAGTTTTAAAGAAAGATTTTAACGAGACTATTAAAAAAAGATTTCTGAACCTAACTCTCGAGATTTAATATTTGTTTAAATTGAAACAGTATATAAACAAAGATTTGTTCGCATTGAAAAAGATGTAAACAAAAGTTTATTTACACACAGTAAGTACAGACTTTATTGTGTAAACAAACAGATATTTGTTTACGATGAGTCAGTATGTAAATACAAGTGTTTTTGCAGAGAACTAGTAGGTAAACAAAGGATTGTTTACAATAAAGCAGTAAACAAACTTTCTTTAATGTCAACAAAACGACGAGATACTTAAACAAACGACTCCAAACAAACGTTTGTTTACAAACAATGAATGTAAACAAAGTTAAACAAAACTTTAGCAGTCTTTCGACTAATCCTCGCCACAATCCCGCGACTTTCGACACAGTCGCCGGCGCGGTACGCGGCGTTGCGTCGACTTCTGCTTGGCTGCAAAATTGGCACAGCCGCGGAACCTTGAGCTTAAGATACTGCGCGATAAATGGTTCGGAATAACGCTGGAATGCCTTCGCCGTGACACTATCTTTCATCGGGGCACAATGCCCGATGCCCGAACGCCCGGTCGCGGGCCTTTCGTTCGTTTTGCCTTTCGTACACAGTCGCCCGTGGAAAAAAGTGCATAACAAGAAAAATATTATAGTAAATGTACTATATTATTATCAATTGTGACTCTTTCCAAACGATGAAATAAATTTTTATTTTCGTTCTCTGAAAATTTACCATATCTTACAGGAATACCTTAAGATATTGCAAGATTTTACAAAATATTTTGTCCAAATGGGATATGATGGACCACGATTACTATATAATATTGTAAAATTTACGATTTTAGATTTTATTAATTTTAGGATGTGTTTAATACATTATTCTCATTTGTATCTCGCTCAGTTGACGGCGCAACGCCATTGGGTGAATATGAGAAACGCCATTAGCGTCATGCTGCGCTGAGACACGATACGCCATAACAACAAATGATTCACAGTCAATTTGCCATTGCTCAATTTTTGCGGCAAGGCGTACGCGCCGGTCAAACTGCGCGCGCATGCTAATCTTGGGAACCCGCGACTTGAGTGTAGACACATTAGCGCATTTTTGCGCGGGCGCCATTATTGTACGATTTCGAACGCCGGCGCGTTCCTGGGAACGAATTTCGACGCGGGAAATCGCCCGGAACTGTGTCCACGCGACCTCTACCGGCTGACCCAGAAAAACCATTTTTTCCTTCAGAAAATTGTCGTTCATTTCGAAGAAATATAGTTTGGCGGTTCTTCAGATCGTTATTTGTAAACAAAGATTGTTTGTTTTAAACAAATAATCCCTTGAAAACGCTTTGTAAACAAACCTTTATAGAGTGTGCAGGATTTGTAAACAAGGCCTGTATTGTTTGTAAATAAAACCTTTGTTTACATTTGGTTTTTGTATAAACAAATGCCTTGTTTACTTTTCATATTTACAAATGTAAATGTAAATAACAAAGTCTTATTTACATTTACATTTGTAATTCCATTGTTTACACTTTGTGTGATTGTAAATAAACTAATGTTTACGTCGTATTTTTTGTAAACAAATCTTTGTTTACATTTGCTCTTAAGTAAACAAAAAAATCATTGCATACGATTAATTTATTCCTAAACGAATTATTCTCCGAGCTTATAATATAAGAATGTATACATTCTCCGTTATTTTAAGTAAAAAAAAGTGTCTTTCAGTTGAACAGGCAGTTGAACACCATAACTGAGTCAATTCGACTTGGTTCATTGGCTAGATAAGTGTCATTTGAACAAATAACCGAGTATCAAACCGAACTAACCACATGGAATTATTCGCCTCGATGAAATAACAAACCTGAGGACAATTTGCCGACAAATCAATATCCAACAAACCGAGAGAGTATCGGTATCTACGATATGTATCATTAAGTGAAAACACGTGTGAGAATCGAGCGACCATTTTGTTTGTTGGTAAGAAAAATGTTGTTTATTACAAAATTTATTTCCGTTGTTTATTAGTTTCTCGCGTGCCATTTAACAAATATTTCTTGATTTCTTCCAGCGTGTTATTGACGCGAATTAAAATGTAATAAACGAAATTTGCGCAATCGGATGGAAAAATTATAAACAATTTTCCGATTTTGACTGGCAGTTGGAAAGCGCATTTTAACGCTTGAATGTAAGCGTTTCCGGCGCGAAACCGATAATCATTCAATTAATTATTTACATCCGCGTTTCCGGTCGACAATATGTCAGGCGGCATCACAAACGAGAAATACACGCTGCATTCTTTCTGCATTACTTTTGTGAAAGTCGCGATAAAAGAACGAAATTTTGCAACAAAATAAAAGCCGTCCGCGAAAAGCCGCGCGCAATCGTTTGGATCTTAATTCAGCGGAACCATTAAACGCACTTTATCTGCGAGTCACATCGCCGTGAAACACTCGGTACTTCAATCCCGCAAATAACGTCGCGCAAATGAAAATATTCCATAAAAGCTGCGTGCCTTTGAATGCGTCGATCCTTTTGTCGCGGGAGAAATTTTGCATTAATTTTGCCCGACGTGCCATTAGAACTTTAATAGCAAAGACTAAACGACATTGTAATGGCAATGCAAAATCTCTCCTTTTCTCGCGGAAACTTATATGACCCTCAAGATGCCATAATTTTCAATTTCTTCGATTATTTGAGAAGTAATGTTTGTATTCGTAAAAAATCTTCTTTTACGCTTTTACATAGAAAATGAGAAATGCGGTTTGTTTACAAATAAATAATAGGTAACAATATTTATTTACCAACAAAGGTTGCTGACCTTTTTTATTTTCATACAAAAAAGTCAGCAAACATTTTTTACCTTTGTCAAACATAAATAAAGTTTTGTTTGCACAGAAAAGAATATAGTTAAAAATGTTTACCAACAAACCAAAGCTAAACAAAGGTTTGTTTACATAGAAAAAGAATGTGTACAGAATTTTGTTTACATACAAAAACTGTACTCAAAACTTGTTTTACCAACAAATCGAGCATAAACAAAAGTCTACTTAAACAAAAATGTAACAGTTTATTTGCCAACAAATAAGCTAAGATTTCGTTACAAGAGTCCCATTATTTATCCTAATTTTTGTGAAAACGTCAAAATGGTTGCGTTTGCTTCAAAATGGAGCTATCTCGGCCAATTGGAAATGTCGAAGTGCCGAAATTGCGGCTCATCATGGCGTCTCACTAATGCGCAGTGGCTCGGCTGGCAGGCACACGAGCTAATAACTTACTGGCGAGGAAAATCGTGACGCTTGCGCCCGGCCGTGTAATCAGCGCGGGAGCATGCCAGTCATACACAGTGAGCGGCCTGCGCGGACACATTCGGTCGATCTGGCGCGGAGCAATCGCCACGCCTTGTCTGCCCGGGGTCCGCCGACAGCTTTCCGGAGAAAGGAAAAATTTGCGACCGCTTATTCCATGAATTTTTGCCGACCACCGGCACAGCGTTAACGTTACTTTGAGCATCACATTCGGGCGGATTTGATCGGTAGTTTGGATAAGTTTGGTTAATGTGGAGATCGTTTGGGCGGAGAAACATTTGATTGGAAAATGAAGTAGGTTGAATGGGGTGGAGAACTGTAAATTTTTTAGAGTTTACCACTTTTTCGCTTATTCCCAAAATGTAAACACAGTTTTATTTACATTTTAGAAAAATGTAAACATGGCTTTGTTTCTATTTTAATAAAATGTAAACAGCTTTGTTTACATTTTAGGGATGTAAACATAGTTTTGTTTACATTGAGGGGTGTAAACAATGATTTGTTTACATTTAGAGAGTGTAAATATGTTTTGTTTACATTTAGAAAATATGCAAATGATGTATTTCTTGCTTGTTAGCAGATATTAAATGGAGGTTTATTAAGATTGCATCGAAGTGAAAAGAAAATAATGATCACTTTGTTTACATGTAAGTCCCTGATAAAATCTTGTTTGTTTACGAATTCAAAGTCATCTAAAAGGTTCGTCAAATTAAAGGCTCTCCCCACGAAGTTATTCGTTTTCCAAACACGAATGTAAACAAAAGCTTAATTGTACACAAACGTGACATAAAAAGGTAAACAGATAAACAATGACAAGCAGTAATACAAAGAGAAACCTAGAAACGTCACTTTCCGACCAGTCCATTTGTCACTTGCGTTTTCGATCACAACCACGCCGACTGAACTTTTTAGTGAAATTTACAGCTCCGCGAAAGGGCGCGCAAAAAACTAGGAAAAATGAATGAGGGGCACCACACGACCCGCGTTACAAATTATCGATCGTGTCGCTGGCGAAGAAAGCACTTTCTCTATTAGTAGATGCCCAGTGGAATCGCCGTGTCATCCGAAAACACGAGGAAAGCGGCAGGAAAAAAGCGCGACGTGCGCGATTACTGGTACAGGTGGAGCGGAAACATTTTTTGCGCGGATCTTATAGGTTAACAGATGGTTTTTGCAGTACGGTCGGGTGGCTAAGACCCAACACATTTTTAATTATGATTACATGTTTTTTCAGAGATTTTCATCGTGAGAAGAGTGGAACATATACTACTCCTTAGTGCATCATATACTGCTGTGATTCAGACACAGGTAAGTTAGGAATAGAACAGGAAGAAAATTAGTTAATTAGAATCATAGACACTAACAAAACTAACGAAACTAAAGAATCTAACAAAACTAGCGAATATAAAAAACCTATAAGAAAATTAAGAAAATTAAAATCTTACATCGGCCTATTTCTCAAAGAGGAGGTCCTTAATATAAAAAAATGAGGAAGTCGCATCAGTTTCGGAGGCAGACACCTTTTCCTTTTTTTGCCACCAATTTCTCTTGACTTACAGGTGTACCTCTTAATCACTCCTAATCGGCCAACATCTCAAGAACACCTCTCCACCAAGCATAATAACAATCATTATACCAAACTGGGACCACGAGCACGTCGCTCTCCCGACCGAATCCGCGGATTCCGGTCCTCTTACTCAACTGGTCCGACCACTTTGAGCCCCCTTCTCAGCCCCCATAATGAAATGTTAAAGATAATGACGTTAATTAACCTAACTGTAAACACTTCCCTCACGACGTAACATTTCAATTTGCCCGCGAGACGTGATATTTATTCTAAATTATATTATTTACGGAAACACATAATCGCGCGGCGTAATCCGATAAACGCTCGGGCATTTCGCAATCGCGATCGCGAAAACGAACCTGTGTCGCCACAGAAAATCGATCCCCGGTATCGAAGCGGTGGCGTTTCCGCAACGGCAAGGACGGAAAAATGAAAGTGAAATCGCGTCATGCGACCAGCATGATTTTTTTTGCGAGCACCATCTCGCCGATTCCGATACCGATCGGACACCGGAAACCGGCCGGACAATAACCTTGGTGTAGTCGACCTTCAAAAAAATTTCCCCCAGAATCCTTCTAATTCAAAATTGTTTAGAAGTCATCCGGAAACCGACAATAGTCCTCCAGAATATTTCAAATGTCATCCAGATCAACAAATTTCTCGCTTAGGTCCTTCGAGCCGGATAAAAATTATATTTGAGTCCTTAGAGCCGGATAATAACTGTACTGTCGATAATCTTTTTCCCGATTAACTATTATTTCTTTATCCTTCTGTCTTCCTTCCTGTCTTCTACCTTCCAACAAGTAAGAATGAAATATTAATTTTTTCATGTCTGTCTCCTTCTTACTCACATGCTGGAAAGAAACAGACATATACGGAGCACTTCGAAATCGTAAAACACCTGTTTCGCTATCGCCAATTCGATTGTGAGTACCTTTAGCATCACTTCATTGATCTTTTAATGTTGTTTTTCGTTGGTGAGAATCATTCGAATCGGTATAAGATTGTTTAGTTTTATCCGGTACTTACGTAAGCAATTTTCACTCGTGGTTGGGAACCGTAAATCGTAGCGATGTTTATTTATATTTTAGCGCTTTCTTGGGCTCGTGTTCTGCGGAATGCGGAGGAAACGGCTACAATTGTGTATCGGCGATGAGATCGTTTATCAAATCGAGTCGCGAATTTCTTCGAGCCGACATTGCGCAAGGTAGGTACAGTACGACAAAAATACCGGCGTTCTTCAATGAATTTTACACGATTTCACGTTTAATGAGACGTCATAGTGACTTCATAAAGTGAGAAAATAACTCAATAGAGGTGAGCCGCATGTGATTTATACGTAATTTGCTTGGGAAAAAAATGGCGGAGCACGGTGAATGGCTTCTTTTTCCTCGTCGATGCTCGCTCGTTGACTTGCTTTATATAAATTGTAGTCATGTCAAAACAATGAAAACGGCGGTATCAATCATGTGGCTCAATTATTTCAGTGCGAGGCGCACGCTTGCGAAAAAAGGACGGTTTTTGTGGTAGGGAGTGATGGTGTGTTAATGTGTTGTGCTGGAAAAATTCTGCAGTTCTAAAGGAGCTCGAAGGTAGGTGAATACTTCTTAGATTTACTACCTTCAAATCCTTCAAAGTCTCTGGGCTCTGAAGTTACCCAACATTGGACTCAAGAAGAGATCAAAGAGATTTAGAACTTACCTACACCTAAAACATTCAATTTCGTGGAAGACCAAAACACTAGACTGAAGATTGCATCAGATCGATTTAGGATTCACCTTAATCAACGTCTTCAGTTTGAATAACCAAGGCCCTCCGAAAGTAGCATCAAGACAGTTTAGAAGCCTCCCAGACTCAGAATTCTAAATTTCATGGAACTAGTCTCCCTTCCAAATTACACAAAAATCGACTGAACGAACTCTCAAAACTCCCCAGAACAGGACAGCGCATGTCGCAAGCGCACCATTAAAATTTTTCTCAGTCCGGAAATTCAGTCATTCTGCAATTGATAGCGCGGCTTTCATCATCGAGACCTCGGCACGTAAATTTGTTCGCGCTTTTAAAATGTCACCGAAAGTGTACATACGTATGGTCTCGTTCCACGTAGCGCGAGGGAAAGTGGTCTGACTCGCGGTTCCTCGCCATCCGATTTCTTCACCTAGGATAACTTTATCCGACTCGCCTCGACCCTGTTCGATCATAAACCAGCGAAGGAAGAAGACATAACTCGCAGGATTGCGAGCGTCGATCTGACTCGGCGGTTGCGTTGGTAGCAGACCTTTCGGACGTTCTTACGACAGTCTGAGGCATCGGTTAAGTTCACGACTATCCCAAACCGCCGAGTAAGAGTTTCCGCAAAATCGTTGCTTCGCGGCAGCAGCAATGTTCGAGTTACAACTTAGCCATTGAGGATGATCTCGGAGAGTGTATCCGGTTTGGCGATTAGCCTTCTATTAACCTACAGAAGGCTGAGTGGAATTCCGTTCTAGGTGATTGGGGTGATGGAGGACTCATTAGAACCTTGTGTTGGATGCCAGGGAACTGTTCGAATTGGCGACTTTTGGGAGAGAGAGAATTAGATGAACGGGAAACCACTCGGTTGGAAAAATGGGTGGGTGTCTCCTTCGATGGTTTGAGGAACTTGAACTATTGATTCTTTGGTAACGTATGGAATCAGAGTTTTATAATCAATGTTAAGATAAATAGACTTTGCAAGATTTAACGTCACTTAACCAATGACGGAATGAGGCTGGCACCACCTTCTGGACCTCACCTAAAGTCAGACCAAAGATACTAGGAACTTCCAGGGATCTTCCAAAAAAGTTTGAACTATTGCTCAAATTCCTTCAAAATATATTGGAAACAAAGTTTTACAACCAAGGTAAGGGCAGGAAGACCTTACAAAACCTCAAAACACTTCACCAGGGATAATATGAGGTTAGTAATAACTTCGCGTCCTAGTCTAATGTCAGACTAAAGATACTAGGCATCCTCAGGATCATCTAAAGTGTGTCTTAATCCACCCATATCATATACATACTTCTCTCCTATGATTGTAGAAAAGAAATTTGGAACCTCATTTCCAGTAACTCAAACTCCATTCGAAAGGTCACCGCAATAGCCGACCTGATGGAAGCACAAGATATACCAGTTTCCACGAGATTACGAAAAATTATAACAGACATCCTTAATTATTCCCTATCAGATGCCACCAGTGCTCCTAAGCATCCCATCCATCTCGATCAAAGCCCGATGGGTTTAATAAAGCCGCTCTTTCGTCAGCGTAATAACCCCTAATTAGGGCCCACCGCGGTCGCTCAATCGTCGAAATGACACAAGAATCCGCGGGTATCGCTGGATCAAAAGTTCGCGCCGCTCATGACGAAACCCCGTGCACCGCCGGATACCCGCTTGCAAATCTGAAGCTAGCGCTCATAGACACGATTAAGAAAAAGGATGTGAGACGACATTTCACTCATCGCGTATCCTGCCATTAAGCGCGTCTAAGTGAGAATTTTGCACTTGCTCATAATAGAAAACAACGGCGACGAGAAAGTGATTCCAACGTGGCCCGCGTTTTCTTCCCAGCGCCATTAAACGATGCGCTTTTAATATATATGGAACCATCGTGTGCCCCCGTCAGATGCTTGTGACTTTCGAGTCGCATGTAGGGTACGCCCAGTAAAAAGATTCAATTATGCGAGCATTGTGGTTGCCGATCAGCGCTTCTCGTCAGAAAACGATGCCGATAATTAAGCAATCCCGGGGTTCAACGATCATTCGCGCCATTTTCCCGGCTAATTGAGGCCTCTATGTGTTAATTACACGGGATGATTAGAAACTCGGGGGCTTATGCTAAAGAGAGGAAGTTCATTTTGATGCGCGCCATTATTTCCCGTGTTTACATTGGGCCTTAATTACTTCCAATTTATGCGATTGCCGAGTTTCCCTTTCGTTATGTTAATACGGTTTAATCGACTCTTCGAGTTGGCTTTGTGGACGATTGCGATTTATTCTGTTAGGACTTGTTTTGTCATGAAGTCGATCTAAACATGAGGTCAGTGAATGAAAATAAGTGAGGAGGAGTTAGGAAGAGTGATTAAAATAAAAACACAAATAATTAACCCTTTTGTAACCTTCGAAAGGTCAATAAACAGATCTCATCTTTATGTGAAGGTTAAATGAAGGACACCGAGGAATTAAAACAATCGTACCCCAAGGTCTATGAAACAAACAATGCTGAAAAATGTGTTTACTTTCGGGCTTCATTTCCTAACATTCGAGACGATGCATAACGGAATCCCACTTAACTTTGGACTTCACCATCCAATGGAAAATGTCGAAACACGCTTATCTGCAGCTTTACATCTCATAAAATTTAATTACTGAATTAAGCGCGTTATCCGCGGAGGCATTGTTTTTTAATCAAGCCACTTATTTATCACGCGCCGTGCCTCCACCAGAAATGTAAATCGTCGTTTTAAATTCCTCATGTGCTACAACGAGGCATCATAACCTAGCAAAAAGTCGCGATTTTGTACAACGGCCGCTCATTACAATATAATCGCGCTGCGAAACCCGTGTAACTGCGACGCATAACTTAGGCGAAAAGCGAATTCATGCATCGCAATGAGAGCCACGCTGGCTCAACTTCGACGCTAAAACAATATTAATAATTCAGTATTAATAAACGCGAACGTTCGACCGCGACTCG
The DNA here is from genome assembly GCA_022817645.1 of Ceratoteleas bidentatus. Lineage (NCBI taxonomy): Eukaryota > Metazoa > Arthropoda > Insecta > Hymenoptera > Scelionidae > Ceratoteleas > Ceratoteleas bidentatus. The sequence goes on from JABFPB010000708.1 coordinate 18,314, forward strand.
CTTTGTTCCCTGGGACTCGCGGCGCAGGAAAATTGCTTTCGTTTTTCGACGAATGAAATGTGTGAAAGTCCGCGACGAGGCATTTCATCGGTTGTGTGAGTGCGAGTCACGTGAGCGTTGACGAAAAAATGACTTCGTCGACACGCGTCGTTACGCTTACCAGTCGTCGGGAAATTCAAATTTCTCGCGGTTCGCGCTTGACGTTGAGAGAACTCGATTAATTAACGGCCATTAATGTTTCACCGCAAACTAATTGGCAGATGTCATCGTCTCCAGGCCGAAATGCGGAATGGGTGTCCAATTAGCATGAAAAATAGACCGTGTCGACGGAATGTTTTGCGAAAATCGGTTTTGCGTTCTTCGGCAGTTCAGCGTCGTTGGAATGTGTTTTAGAACGTTTGGAACGTGGGAGATAGAAAAAAGGGTGTAAGGCCTTAGGCGGAGCCTCATAGGAGTCGATGTGATATCTCGGGAAGGAGTCGACCGATTTCCACCGTGCTTTGCCCAGTTGGTCCTTAGACCTCTAGCTAAAGCGAGATCGAAAATCTAGAGCATATCTCCCAGGCATCTCAGTCGATCGAAAATCCAGTTTAAAAAGCAGAAAATTGTTCTCTTATAAAACGAACTATTAGTTTAATCGGGTACCGATTCATAACTTTCTTACAAAATCGAATCCCTTTACGTCAGACGATAGCTCCAAGCCTATATTTCACGAAAATGCTCAATTTATCCACTTCAATCTAATCCCACAGCTCTGAGTACGTCAACCACAAGACCCCTCTCCTATCGCCTGACCCGACACACCCTGATAAAATGCTGTAGAGACCAAACACTCCAACATTTTTCAGTAAAAAAATTCCTGATCTACCTTCAGACTCCCCCCAACGAATTTCGCAAACTTTCACTCCGGTATTCCAATTCCTCAGTTACCAAAAAATTCCCAAACCTCGAAGTTCCTGCTCTTCCGAGGTAAAATCAAAACCGTTCGTCGCTTTCCCTCTCTCGCCTCGCGGGCGCTTTGTAGTGCATGAAATTCGTCCGCTTTGCCCATTCATAACGCTCGTAACATTGAGCCTGCTGCATTCCCCCGTCGACTTTTTGCCGTCGTCCTCGGGTCGACGCACGCGCGCCGCAAATGGGCGTCGTTTCTTGTTAGACACGAATTAGGCAAGAATTCGACGCGCAAAAAGGCGGCGAAAGTGAACGCCTCAGACATGGGCGTGAAAAATACGGTATTGACATGCATCGTGCGTGGAGGACCCCGCTCCGCCATTTGTTGTTGCCTCATATTTAATCTATAAACAATGTCACTCGTCGACGGTTAGGTAATCGGCTGACAAACCGAAGGAAGCGTTTGGGCGCGATTATCGTGCGATCGAAAAACTGACAAAACCCGACCAAAAAAAGTGGATCACTTTTTCGGTACCCAGATATGGGCGCCGAAATGTAAAGAGGAGGCGACGAAAACTTCGTCTGTTAGTTCTCGAAATTCGAAGGGTTGAACTTGACAGGAGCGATCGCAGCCCCACCTATTTCGGGCGGAAAAATGGCCGTGCATATACATAATAGCCGGCGGTAGAGAAATTACGGCGTTACAAGTAATACCCGTTAGTTCCCACGGCGTACGACAGAGCGCAAACACCCACGACCGTTGCTTACACATCGAGTGGAAATAGAAACGCGTGACATTAACCGCAATTAAAGTACACTGGTTTCTTGCAGGCAGATCTTTTTCGATTCGACGACCTACGGCGATTGTGTCGCCCCATGACGTGGATGAGCCACAGGATGGGTCCTTTTTGGGCTACTGGATCAAGAGGTCATCAGATGGAGACTTGGCAACAGGCAGTACTGTGAGAAGACACGGATTTCAGGGACCAGAATCCGAGTTTGGATGCTGTGATATGGTGGTCCAAATCGTCGGGAGGCCGGTGTTTACATAAGAGATGGAAAAGGCCGACTTTTGTAACGTAACTCTTCAGACGCTGGGATTTATGGACTTGGAAGACCCGATGCTTATCTGGGATCTAGAAGACGTTATAACTTGAGGCATCCTAACGTCTAGACCTTATGGGTTTGACCTTTCCAGACTTTATGGACCACCGAGTTTCGATCTCGAACGCCGAGGCTGTGTTTTAACTGTGACAATCGGAATCTTTTCAGCTAGATTCTTCGGGTCTGGACCTTAGAAGTGAAGAAGTGATCTGGGGATTTGGAAACCCTTATGGTCCTAAGGAGTTTGGACCATACGAAGCTGCCTTACAGTCTTCCGAGTTTATTAGTCTCAAGATATGTCACCAAAAAGACACCTAAAAAGCATAGGCGTTGGAGTCTTCTAAATTCGAGTCACCTAAAAAGGATCTAGCAATAAGAAACTCAATCCAATCCCCGAAGTTTGCACGCTTAATTATGTCTTTGTCCACTTAATCAATCGGAATTCCTGAAAGCGATTAAGTCCTCGTTAATTGAATATGTATCGACCGAACCGATTGATATTCTCATTAGCGTCGCCGGCGCATTATTCACGACAGAAGTCGGCCCCGGTGATTCATAATTTTCGAACTTTCTACGCGACGTAAAATTCGTTAACACGTCGTATAAATCGTCTTTAATTAATCATTACGCTCGCAACGACGCATAAATCGAATCGAAACGTCGTTAAAGCTATACCTCGAACAATGCTCTAATAGATTGTGAGAACGTTCCGCTCGTTTCGCTCGTTCCGCTGTCCGGTCGTTGCGAACCGATCGGCTTTTCGGTTTACGACCCGCGATCCCTTCTGCGGAAAAATGCCGAGGCGAAAATCTACGTCGCGGATTCGTTTACGTCGTCTTTTGTTCGAAACGTGACGCGAAAATCGCATTATGTCATCACCGCGATCGATTGTTAGTCACAAGTCGTCGCGAACAAATCGACGATTGATTAAGGTCCGAACGGACAATGGCTCGATCGGTTGCGCAAGAAGAAACGCGTCTTAATAATCGGCAATTAACGGGGCCTTAATCGCACGATCGGTTCGTTAGGTAAGATCACTCGGGTCCATAATAGTAACGCCGTATTATAATTTCCGACGATTAATTGCCGCGAAAAATGCGGCACAATCGATTTTCGATTTCCTGCGACGGTTTCGCGGAATCCGGGGTAGCTCATTGGGTAACGCCATAGTTAATTAGACGTTACGACAAATCGGTTGACGTATATAGCTTGTAAACGAGCGATAGACTTCGTTGGGATTTGCGAAGTTTTTTAGAGGAATGTGTATTGCGTTTGCGACTTGTGAACCCCTTTCATGTAAACCCTCCCTTAAGCTTTAAGGTTATAATGAGAAAAGCGAACCCCTTTCATGTAAACCCTCCCTTAAGCTTTCAGGTTATAATGAGAAAAGCGAACCCCTTTCATGTTAACCCTCCATTAAGCTTTAAGATTATAATGAGAAAAGCGATCTGTCGAAAGGTAAATTTCTTTACATTTTGCGAAACATTTTTAGAAGAATGCGTTCTGCGTTTGTGACTTGAAAAGCCTCTTTAATGTAAAATCCCCTTAGCGTTTAAGATAATAATAAGAACGTGATCCAATTAGCTGCAGACTAGGTTTAGCGAAAATTTTTCTGTGGAATGCCTTTTGCGTTTAGGCAAAAGGCATTCTTGTAAACTCCCTTACATGTAAACCCTTCTTAAGATTTTACAATGAGAAAAGTTGTAGAGGTTCGGGGAGACAACATGGTTTCGGTTCAAGTAGGTGGAAAATTGGAGCCAATTGTGGGCAGTTACGGTCGCAATCGCGTTATGCAAAGTTGAGGTAATATGGTTTAAGGAGTCAGAGCTGCTGGAGATAATGGCTGGCTCCATCTACATACTTATATTTTACATACAAAGAGAAACTTCAGGCACCACTTAGAGATAACTTCAACTAATAACTTAAAACATCAGTTTATCTACGATTTAGTTCTGAGGTTCTCTAACCTGCCCTCACAAACATAAGTGTTAATATATAAAATGTTTAAATAATGTTTTGTTCCGTTGGGGTAGGGTTTCTGTAGATGGCGTTATGATCCCCCCAGTTGTCTCCTCAAGCTAAATAATTATACGCCATTTATTGCGAATTTTCGTGATTAATTTGTAAGCTTGCAATCGGTTTGCTGTAGATGGCGTTGCGATCGTGATCACACGACGGTCGAAAACAGGCCGCTAATTCGCCGCAATTATTGTCGGCCGGGGCGGTCACGAGTGACGCGAAACTGCCGATCGTAATCGGCGCAATTTGTCCGAGGAAAGTGTCCGAGTCGCGCGCTTTCGCAATGCTCGATTTTCTCCGTCATTGGGCGCCCGATTCGACCGTCGGGATTGCGTACCGAGTGTGACTGGCTAATCGACATGGGCGACACGTTTTGGAGCCGCGTTCGACATTAATCACGATTTCATGGCAAATGAAAGTTTGGACGAATAGTTATTAAAAGGACGAGGCTATTTTTTATGGCGAAATCACAAATTAAATCACAAAAATAAATTTAAGGGGATACACCCGAGAAAAAACTGTCAACGTGGAATCAGGGAAATTTATCTGTGGTAATCCCAAGAGTTAGCGACTGCTTTTTTGAAGATTGAACACTCAGTCTTAGAACTTTGAATAGATTGCGAGTTATGGTAGATTTTGCTGCAGATTACAAGAGAGTCTAATTACACTGGAAAAATGGTCAGTTGAGGTAATTAAGGTGATTCGAAGGAAAATCTGACAGATCTCAGTTCCTCGATGGATCGTCGACATATCTGATTAGATTGTTCGAACCCAACGGTTAGATATCTACGAAAAAATGCAACTTCAAAGAAGACGAACATATCTCGAAAATTCTATCTGAAAAATGATGATCCACTGAGTAAAGGATTGGAAAAATTGAACTTATGCGATTGAAGTTAACCTAGATTGACTTCCGCTGAAAAAACGAGAGAAACTAATTTGAATGGAAAAACAAAGGATCCCTTAAGGGACTGCTTCCGGCACGAACCGATTACTCAGTCCACTAATCCCGACCCTGGCATTACTAACACGAATTAGAAATTGCCTCGCAAACGAACGTGCAATTTCTCTCCTCGGAATGGCAGTCATTCGCCTCGAAATCGACACTTTACACCGTTTCATTAATCAATTACTCACTTAACTTTTTCCTCAATCTTCCCTAAGACTCGCAATTCGGAAAACGAAAAATTCGCACTATCAAACTTTTACCATGATTCAAATAAACCGCCATTTTTCGCCAGTTAGCGCCCTCTATTGATTTGCATAACGACGCGGCACCAATGAAACCCTGGTGTACTTTCCGCAAAATAAGTTTTGCCGCGAATTTACGACCAATAGTTAGAGGCACGAATGAGGCAATTTCACGCTTTTTATGCGGACAATCGCGTTACAACGAATTAAGGGGATTCCCGCCTGCAACGACCAACTTTCATTCAACAATCAAACGATCGACTTTTCGACGAATCTTCGCTCACTTTTACCCAATTTACGACGCCATTGACCCTAACCTCAAACCTCGAATTCCCTCCGATTTGGAATACGCTAGCTCCAAGCGGATTCCAGAGGAAACCGCACGGAGAAAATTGCAGCGCGAGTTATAGCTCGGAAATCGAAAAAGTAATGTCACTTTCTACAACTGCCGGTATTAATTATGCAGTCATTTTTATTTCCCCATAAATAACATACGCAGCACTTTTTCCTCGGATGCCGAAACTGGTACATAAATCAATGAGTAAACCCGATTTGACAGATTAGGGGTTAGGTTCACGGTTTGAATATTCATTTGTTCGTGGAGAAAGAGTTGGGAAAAATTACCATACTTTATGGTAAAACTTAGTTAAGCAATGTGGTGGAAAAAATTAGCGCCATCTGTATGCAAATTTAAGTAAGTAGTAATTTTAGAAAACTGCGAATTTCAGAAAACTGAAAATGTTTGCATTTTTTATCTTGCAGTATTTATTTCTAGACGGCGTTGAACTTACAACTAATATTTTTACGATTTTGTTAAAAAGATTATGTTTTTAATTTTTAATTAATTATTTTGAGTGTGAGATTGGTTGATTGGTACCGCGGGAAAAAAGTCTCATAAAGTACGCTCGGCGTTTTCTCAATTAGAGTATGAGCGCGCGTCGCGTAGAAAGTAACGTCTTCGGGTGTAAAAAGCAACGGCAAGAAGTTAATTGTTCGAGTCGTCGCCCGTCGGAAGTTTACGGTAGGGCAATTACGGTGTTGAGGTTAGGTGAAAAAATGGCACATTGTGCACCCGAAGTTGGCCTGTTTGGCGACGTGTGGATTTCCGCCGCTCATAAAACTTTCAGTTATATATGCTCGCAAGACAAATGGGTGTGGGGCAACAAGTGAAAAATGACGCGAGATTTCCGGTTTTTGACCCGAGAGGATATGGTGAAAATCAGGAGGAACTTTTTAAAGTTTTCACATTTCTTCCAACGCCCGTAAAGAAGAAGTTACACTCTTAATAAACAGCGCCATCTACTTAAAAAAACTTAAACTGTTTAACTTTTGAAAATTAATAAAACTAGCGAACCTAACAAAAAGTTGTACCCTTAATCAACAATGCCATCTACTTAAACAAACTTGAATTAAATTTTGCAAAATTTAGTTCAAAATGTTCAACTTAATTTAGTAATGTTAAAAAAATTAAATCCGCAATTCAAAATCAGAAACCTCCCTTTTCCTTGTCCAATAAAATCGATCGATTCCGCGTTTTATAACTCCGCGCAACGTTTTTTCCGAATGCGTCCACCACAGTGAGCGGCTCGCATTTCACTTTCTATTGCCCAAAAGCAGCGTTACCGGTCTATTTGAATATTAATGAACCGCCAATTTTTCCGCTACCGGCCGGCCGATGCCTTTAGGTTATGTCATGCTTCGATCTCACAATTTGTCATATCACAATCGCGCGACAATCGGACCCGATTTATGCAACGCGCCGCGTTTCTTCATCGGCCGGTGTATCGGCGCATCATTTCGCCGCAATCTCGTCGCGCGGATCGTCTTTTCGTAAGACACATTGTCTATTGAGTTATCCGTACAGCGACTCGCACGAATAATTGGCAAGGAAAGTCGCGCTAATTAAGCATCGACGTCCAAATGAGCGATGCTGCCGCGGAGATCGGCGACGCGATTCGCGCTCGGATGCGCTCGCAGATATACCAGACCGATAGAAACTCGCTCTGAGCAGCGAGGGTTAATTATTGAATTAACCCTTGCCTGACTCAAAGTTCAATTTTTTTAAGATATTAACAAACTTATAAAAAAGTTATTTTGAAGAAAATCAAGACTAACGTTAGTTGTCGACGCCAAGGTAAGCATATTATAGAATTTACTCGATTGTGTCCAGGGAGATCGAAAGGTAGATCAAAAGGGTTAAAATTGTGAGGGTGAATCTCGGAAGGAAGACTTCAAAGGTTGGAAACAGATGCAGGTAAGTAAAACAAGTGTTTTAATAATTTAGAGCAGTTTTTTTACTCCTTCTGTAACTCCTTTGCGCCTAGAATACTTAATGGTAAGTAGTAGACCTTAAGGGTGGGTCTAACTTAGGGAAGTGAAAGTCTTAAGAGAAATTCTGGAATGAAAAAGGAGTTTACAGACTCTCAGAGATAATAAAACGAACTCCTTGGTGTACAGCAACAGAGGTAAGTGAAGAACACAACATGTTCGTTGTTCTGAAGGTCACTTATGGAAGTGAGATCTTGACGATTAGAGAGAGTCAAAGGTAGGTAACTTTTTCTAACTATTCTTTACATCTCTTAAGTACTTCGAGAGTCTTCAAGGTAAATAAAAGAAACCGTCCGAATTTAATAACTTCTGACGGAGAACTAAAGGTAAGTAAAAGTAATTTTCTATGTAAAGAAGGTCTCTCTGAGGATGGAGAGGTTAATAATGGAATTAACCCTCCTCAGAGAAAGCATGTTAAGTGAAATACACCTTTTTTCGCGAATTGTAAGTTCGGAACAACTATGAATCCCTTCGATTCTGCAAAGAACCCCAGGAACAACCCCATCGAGCCTCATTAAGAGTTGTAGGTAAATCTCCAATTCAAAATCCAATTAACCAGTGCTTCAACCATCTAACTTGGAAACTTCAAAGTTACACCCCCATCAAGGTTCAACAAAAGATGAAGGTAAGTAGAATAAATATTCCTCCCTAATTCAAAATCCAGAGATAAGTAAATTTAATACGTCTCCTTCTACCTAAAACCAATCGAAATTCCCAGGTACCACCCTTGGTTATAAAAACCAAGACCCTTCCCTCGCTACAAGTGGCGTTAACTAGGATCTAGTCTAGGTTGGTTCTCCTGGACTTTCGATCGGTTTTAATTGAGCCTTAGGCTCGGTCCGCCGCAAATTGGCCGATTTTCGCGGGGTAATGAGACGTCGTAAACCGGGCGTCGGATTGCTTGGCTCGCCAAGGACAGGCGAAAGGCGGGGTTGCTAGAACTTTCGTGGCGCTTTTCCGCGCGAGCGTATCACTGACCGCGCGAATCGAAAATTCGTCAAACGGCCAATGGCGCGGCGCCATTCGAAAGCACTCTCACGGCGAGCACCTGGAATTATGCTAATAACATGTGAAATGTCACTTTCTGCGGCGAGACGTAAACGCACACTGTCGCGGCAACGCGGGCACACAACGCACGTACCGCGTTTCACTTTGTTAGGACCACGCACAGACACGGGGCTTATTAAGCCAACCAACAAACGATCCGCCAGGCCACCACTTTCGTTTTCCCGCTACGTCAACCGTTCATTTTCGAAATGACCCGAGATCATGTCAACCTCGGTTAATGCCAGTGCAGAAGGCTTTCATGAGACTGGAGCGTTGACCTGGCAGGCAGGCTTGGGGAAGGTAGTTGATAAGTGGGTTGCGAGTGCGTACATTAGGTGTTAAGTTAAGTTGGTAGGAACTACGTGACTGCGGCGACCATTGGCGATTGAGATTTACGTTATAAAGACGACGGTTGTGATGTGGGTAAATAGGTTCTAAGGAAGAAGTTGAGGTGAAGAGTACTGGAGAAAGACAAAAGTCAAAGGTGATTAAGGTTGGTGGAAGGAACTAGAGTACCAAGAAAATTACGGTGGAATTGGGTGTTAGGAAAGCTGACTCAGGTAACCATGGAGTTGGAGTTAGAGATTCAAGTGAGTCAGAAAGTTAGCAAGAGAGCTATGACTGGAGGAAAGCTATGAGATAAGGGTCTGAGAATCTGAAGGACAAAAAATGAGAGTAGTCACCATCAACCAAGAAGTTAAAGCCATAAGATTTTTTGGGTTAATAAGATAAATAGGAAAGTCAGAAGACGAAGGAGATGCACACAAAGGACAATAAGAGCAAAAGGGCTAACAAACCCAAGGAGTAGACCCAAGGCATACCATGAATCACAAAGGAACCAAAAGTCACAAGCAAGAAAACACATAGGAAGATTAGAAGCCGAAATAGAAAGATTTCAGTTAGTAACCATGAGATAAAAGAAGCAAGAAGTAAAGGAGACCAAACCCAAATTAGAAGTCACAAAACTAAAATGACTACATGAAGATTGGAACGGCAATTGGAACCATTAAATGCGTTAGTAAGACCCCAACCCACTAGGAAGATCACAAAAGAGAACACGAACAAAACTTATAACATTCAACAAAACGAAACCACTCCCCACTTGTAACCACTGAACCCCAAACAGTCGCGCGATCGTCGCCAATGTGTCGCCACAGTCACAGTACCGTCGATTGTAAGGATAAAGAACTCATACCAGTAATATAATCCTCATGTTGCGAGGGAACGCTGAGGTAAGAAACGAGTACGAAGAACAATCCTGCAAGAGTTTCACTGAGAGAGTGCAGTCGGATAGTTAGTCGACGATCCTTTATAACCTACACCGCGGGAGAGGGGGCGCCACTCCGACGGTCGCGGGACCCCGTCGCGCCGTCGTTTGGGCAGCCGGGATTCGGGTTCCCAGGGCTGGACATGGCCATTGCCAAATCCGCGCGATCACGGACATTGCCAAATGTCCGTCCGATCGGCCGATAAGTTAAGAAAATTTTTCGAGACGGATATGACCGCGACCACGTAGGGCCGTGAGAAGCATGTGCTCGATATGATCGAGATACAATGCCGATACTTTTCACCGAATATTCGCGCACTTTTCGCGGGTACGCCTGCACACTAACAATGCCCGATGGTACGATAGGTCGGTAAGGTCGATCCCGCGTAATTTATTGCGCATGCAGGGTATTGTTTTTTGAGTTATGGAAGACGCCATGAGAGACCGGCTGACCGTTCTCTTTGTGTCCTTTTTTGCCGCCCCCTTTGTTTTGGACGCTCGCTTTTGTTTTAGCTTTCGTACAGCTTTTTGCGACTTGGTTGTTGTTTTTGTTTTGGTATTGACATTGGGAGGACCAGGGGGAGAAAAAATATGGGTTAACGAGAATTAGCGAATAAACATAAAGTCAAGGACGATGACGGAATTGCGGAAAGGAGGAGGATGAGGAGAGGAAGCGTGTATTTGGATACTGAAATGGAAAGAAAATAGACGGGGGACGAGGTAAACGTTGGGTCGAAGTCAAGGGCGATGCGGAAAATAAAACAAAAGTGGAGAAAAAATGGACAAAGGAAGCATAAAGTAGATTTAAATGATAAATGGTGGTTTTTGTTTTGTCTTACAACAGTCTAGTGTTAATTTTGGTGTCTTTCTTATTTGTTAGTTTAAGAAACCGATCAAAGTTTGCCTTATACTAAGAAGAGATATGAAGGGAGATTCAACTCAAATGTAAACATACAATGTAAATACTGGGCAAGTGTTTGTCTCCCTTTCATGTTATGTTTTGATTTTGTGTTTACTTTTTGTTTATATTGCACATTTCATTTCGATACCCGACACGAAGAAGGTGCCAACTCAAACTTGCACTGAAAAGCTGCTAATTCAAAATTATACCTTGAATCATTAATGCATAATTTTTAACTGGTACCTTATTCAGTGCAAGTTTGAGTTGGCACCTTATTCCTCCCAGGTATCGATTTGATCTTTTGATACACCTGCAACATAAAAATTTAGTCTTTGTTTTCATCACTCTTTATTTGTTTTTTTGTCATAATTGTTGTGCATTCCCTACGGAAACTTTTCTTTTCCGACATATAACTTTCACAACGGTTTTGATTCGACATCGACTCGTCATAGTTTGTATATTTTTGTTTTAACCTCAGCAACCAAAACAAAGGGTTTATCCATTTACAACATAACTGCGAAATACCGTTTCATCATTTTTCGTCAAATCCGACCGATCGAATGAACCCGGACCAACTCTGCGAACAATGTTTTTCAGCTCTCCGTGACGCAGTCGCCTAAGTTCAAAGGTATGTCGCAAGACCAATAAAATTACCGCGTATTATTTTATTAACGATAAAAGCGGCCATAAAGGTTTTTCAGCCATCGGTTCGTTACAAGAATTATTTGCGTGTGAAGTCGGCCGAATTCTTCGATTCGCCCGAGCACTAAACTTTTTTACAAAAAAAAACGCCAACATACCTGCCGACATAATACCCGGCAATTGGGTCAACTTGGTTGTTTATCTCAATTTCGACTTGACGTCGCCGAAATTGATTCAGTTCCATTATCGCTCGGCATTCAAAAAATTTCGGAGACAAATTGGGCGCAAAAAATGGTGGACGAAAAAAGCGCTTTTGCTCTCGAATGGGTTTCGCTTTCGATTGGAAAATTCCTTAATACGTCGCTTATTAATTCGGAAAAATGTGGCGACGAAAAAAAAATGAAACATGAAAACCCGCCATATCATGGAACTTTCGAAAAAATCAATTAACCGTTGGGCTGGGCGCCCAACGTGGAGGTGACGCAATCACAATTATTTTCCGAGCAGTTATCGATTATGCACGATTCATTAGCCTGATGAGGTTGCGTTCACATAAATGGCGGCAAAAAAAACGTACTAAAGCCTCGTAAATTAATTAGGCTCCGGGCCGAAAACACGCGATGCTTTCCGGCCTCGTGACCCGATAAGGATTTCGCGAATCCAGGCGGAAAAGCCAACGTACGCGGCATACCGTAACATAACCTATAATTAGACGGCAGGAAGCGATAGGTTGGTTCTAAGCCGGTGTATTTAGTTTGTGCAGTTTCTATGTAGTTTTCATTTTTGGATTATCATTTTTGGAGGTCATTTGGAGTTTGTTTTGGGCGTAATTGGAGGATACTTTTATCATGTTTATCACCGAAGGTCATTTTTTATATTTTTATGATTTTTGTTTCTCTAATTTTATATTTATATATTATTTCAGTTTAGGTTTCGTCATTACATTATTATTTATTGCCGATTCTCAAATTTTCGATTTTAGTTAGTCATTTTAGGTCTTTCATTTTAGGATCTTGAATGATATGTTTATATTTGGAAGGTCATTGTGGACTGTCTTAAAAATATTTTAGATTAATTTGTCAATCTAGTTTATGATTTGACGAGATCGATTTTTTGAATTTATTTTTCATTAAATAAGGAGAAGGAATGAGATGAAGAGTGACGAAACAACTGTAACGGTGAAGACGAAAGTAAAAGGAAAATTAAAATCGAAACCATTAACGCATGTTGGACGATAAGAAAGTCGACGAAAGGGAAAGAGACAGGTGGTTTGAGTACAACACGAAGACGGAACAGGAAGAAAATAAAAGCAAAACATGAGCGCAGTAATCTAATTAAAGATAAACATAAACAAATCAAAGTAAACTAATCAATTTTTTTAAAGAAGTAGTTCCGTGAAGACTAGGAAACAATTAATCTAATCCGATGAAAACAAAGTTTTGTGTTTTATTTGGGGTTATTTTTGTTATTGTTTACACATTTATTTGTGTTCAGTTGGGTTTTTTGTACTGTTTCAAATTTTATTTTTATTTTTATTTTCGCATATATTGTTTGCTACGGCTTATTTAGGAGAAACTCAAATTTAGAACTAATAAAGACTAATAAGTTTCTATGAACCACACAAATGTACTATATTACTATATTATAGTATAATTTATTAAATAGCCAACAGTATTATAAGATATTTAATAAATTACTATAAACAAATGAACAATCTCAAAATACACAAATAAATCAACTAAATGTTCTGTAAGATGGTAAAATTTACTATATCTATAACAAATTTTAATACACATTTTTCTCGGTACATAGACCGTTTCGCGAATTTGAACCGGAAACGGCCGAACCCTCGTCACACCGTGCCATAACCTACAATTATCTCGCAGAAAATCCCCCTCCATCTTTCGCAACCGCGCTTTACAAAATAAAAAAATGCGTTCACAAATCCAGCGGCGTTGCGTCACGAAATTAGCGCCGGCTCAAAAACGAAATTTTTGCGCCGACAGCGCATAGCGGATAATTTATGTCGGCCGAAATAAAAAATAATAAGCCGGCCCGAGTGACTGTCACTTTCGTTTCGGCGCGGCGGCAACCGAAAGGAAAAGTGCCGGGCCGAAATCAGCGGCATCTGGCCGTGAAAACGCCGGCACTTTCGTCGCCGGTTTCCACGTTGCGATTGTCAATGAGGGGGCGCTGCGAATGGGCGAAAGGGTGGGGGAGCGGTCAGCTGATTTTTTTGTAGAGTTTTTTTCTCTTTTTTTCTTTTTTTTTTTTAATGAGTAGACCATTGTCTGGATTTGGAGTGACAGTGGGTCTTAGAAATGCGGGAATGCGCATTAAAAATTCGCGTCCTTGGCTCCGCGAGTGCGACGAATTTCAATTGTAAATGGCGCATTTTGTATGCGCCGCTTTTCGCGGAGAAATGGGCAATCGATGGGCGGCGTTTGGAAAGCAATTTGCAACGTGTTATGGCGGGGTGAGGGGGATTTTGTAGGGGATGGAAGAATTTTGGGTGGGATTGGGGGATTGGGGAAATTTGTAAATAAAAAATATAAACAATAACAATGTATACGATCTTTTCATATATATGTTAGAGTTGTTCATCTTTTTATAAAAAATGTTTATATACTTATTTGAAACTTTCTTTTGACTCAAATATAGTCCACTTTTTCTATGCTTTATTTGAAAATTTAATATACTTTTTTCTCTGTCTAGTGGCAGGAGAAATGTGGTTTTGACGTGGTATGCAAAAGGAAACTTATTAGAAGGAAATAAAGTATTTTGATACGGTTAGTTTCGTTCCGGTGTTGTAAGAAAATGAAAAATATTATTTAGTTATTCAGATTATAATGAAATTATTTTACGCATTTAGTTTTGATCCAGATCATAATCAAAATCTTTTATGTATTTAGTTTTATTCAAGGTCATAACTAAAGTCTTTTGTAGATTTTGTTACGATACATATCAAAATAAAATGAGTCATGGAATTTAGTTTCGATATACAGTAGAATTCTATGTAACAAAAGTGAATGAAAATCAGTACTGAATTCGAGTAATTTATCGTGGCTCATTTTTTGATATTTTGTTCCTTTCAAATATCGAAAAATGAGCCGATTTAACCGAAACCAGATTTCCATAAAAATCGTGCGGGGTCCTTTGACAAACTTGCCATGTACCCAAGTAAAAATATAGCCTAGTTTCTGACAAGGCGCTGACGAGATAAACTATTTACATGCCTAGCGCCTGGTA
>JABFPB010000709.1:0-32960 GCA_022817645.1 Ceratoteleas bidentatus
CGACGGTGACGGCAGAGTGAAGAAAATGGTCTATTGAAGTTTTCCAGATAGAGATGGGGCATGTTTTACTGTGTCGTTTAATTGCGATGTAGTTTCTGCGGTTTGAAATAGATGATGAATGTGAAGTGGTGAACTTCGGAGAAGTTTTCCTATTTGGTATGGTAAATTAGGGTAGAGCATCAAGTAATTTTCTTTGTCAAAGAATCGAAGTTGGAATGATTTGTTTCAAAGGAAATAGGTTAAAGATTAGATATGGTATATTTTGCTCTACAACGCATCCCGTTTGAAAGATTATTGTAACTTCGAAGAACTTTTACCATTTAGTATAGTAAATTTGCATAGATAATGGAGTAGAATTCACTATATCATTTGATTTGTTTCAAATGAGACAGCATACATTGCAATTGCTACGTGGAATGGTAAAATTTGCTACAAATCTAGCAAACTTTAATAGAACATTTTCTCAGTTTGGCAATGAAGTCTCATCAAATAACATGTATAAATAAATTTATATAAAAAGCAGACTTTTTGTTTATTAATTTGTTTATATTCCGTACAATTTAACACCGAATAATGTCGAAAAATGAAAGAAGCGTCTGAAACGAATCGGTTCGCAGTGGTTCACTCTGCAGGACTGATTATCGCGGGAGATTCGCGATAGTCAGAGTGTATAGAGATGTTTTTAAACAAACGTTGGGTAGCATCGATCGAGGTCCATTTAAAGGCAATTAAACATAATCAACAGGAGCTTATAATGAGGGAGAGAGCGAGAATAATGGAATTACATTAAACGAGCATTTGCGCACCGATTGTTTGGCAATCGGTGACAGAGATTGTCGCGTATTTTCGCATTGCGCAACTAGCAGCTGGAAATTCTCGGCCCGGGCAGTAATTAAAATTAAAATTACTTGAACTGGGCGCCTGCGAATCCGAAGTTACGTTGCTCGAAGTTACGTTGTCGATGTCAAACGGTCTTACGTCACTGCGGCATTATGAAATAAAACACCGTTAGAATGGATGTAGTTGTAGGTCGATCGGATGCGAATTGCTTTAGAAATGGGCTTTCAAGTTCATTGGCGAGTTTGGAGCGATGGAATTAGGTTTGCGAATTTGGAAAGAAGGATTATGTTTTGAAGAATTTTACTCGTTAAAAGTTTGAAGAATTTTACTCGTTAAAAACAGAAGAAAATGTATAAGAATTGACAACTTTTTATTGGGATTTTCTCAATTTTGAAATTTTCAGGACATTGAACGAATATAATGGTTTTTTCTGAAAATATCAAGGTAGAATGTAGGTAGAAAAAGCTATGAATATTTTGAAAGAATAGTTAACTTTTGGCAATTTGTGAATATTTAACTTGTTTGTCTCAGACGAATCCATTATTTACAATGTGTGTACTTCATTAATTTCGTATAATTAATCAATTACATACATCAGTTAACTAATCACAAACAATTTAAATATTGAAAATGATACAAACCCCAATCAAAATAAAGTCTATGAAAAAGTCTGAAAAAAGTAATGTAAATGTTTTAACAACTTTTTAAAGTTTTAAAACAAATTTTTGTCATATCCTTTCAGAGATTTCAAAATTTCTAAATAAATAATTCAAATTTTCTAAAAAAAAAATTTTTTTACAAAAATTTTACAAACATTTTTATTAAAAAAGTTAATAAAATAGTTGAATTTTTACAGAAATGTTAATTCAATAAAAAACCCCAAACATTTAATCTTGCATAAAAAATATCACATATCCCATGAAAAGATCCTTTTTCTCTCCACGCCAACTTCGTAAACCGAGACTGCGTTTATCCAGACTCTCTAAAAAGACCCCGTGACCCATCTCGATTGGCATTTCTGGTGACTAAGAAAAAAGCCAGTTCTCTCCCAGCATTCAAGTTTGTTTACCGAAACCACGCGTGTAAACCATCACCCCGGGAATCTCCCGGTTTTATCAATAAACGCGATGTTCGCGCGGCGAAAAAGCACGCGAGACTGCAGCGAAGCGAAAATTTTTGCAGGATCGCATCGTGAATCGGCGGAGCAATTGGCGGGACGGTTTTAGCTGCAACGATCGTATTAAAATCGAGTCACGTTTTGCATTACTCATCGCTCGGGAGAGACGGTCCGGAGAAAAAACGTAATTATTATATAATTGGGTCTGACTGGCGCGGACCTTTGTTTTAATTAAATCCATCTTATGGCGCACACGCCTCGCAGAGTTTAATAGGGGAGTCCGTAAAAGTGGCTTCGTAACAAGTCGTCGTAATTGCTCGGGATCTGGACGCGCTTTTTTTCGTTTCTGTTATCATTGAAACACTCGCGCGAATTTAATTCAGCGCGAAAAACATGCGTTTTTTGGTCGGTATAACGATGTTCTTTATTGAAGTTTAATGACGCGTTTAATAGACGTGTGGAAAAGTCATCGGTGTCTGCGATTTCGTTAGGGGAAAATTGTAGGAAAGTATATGAAAAAAATGTATAATAATATATTTTTTAATATATTTATCATCATCACATTTAGATGAGAACCCCTACTGAAAAAATATTATTAAATTTAATTTAATGTAAAAAATAATATGACAATTTATATAAAAAGTAATATTAAATCGATTTTTTTAATATTAAATATTACTATATATTTTTTCTGTAGGAAAATGAATAAATTAAAATATATTGAATGCAGGTCAAGTAAATATTGACACACTATATATGTGTCACATTTATCAGAGATAAACTATATAAAAATGTAGCAAAAATAAATTTCTCGGATAAAAAAATGTCGCAGATATTTGGAATTTATTTTTTCATACGCCAAGGCTGACTCGATAAGATCGGAAACCCGGGTTTTCTCTCGATTTTATTGAGCTGGCGATAATGATTTTGGTTATCTCCAAAAAATGTCCCAAATGACAACATCCGGACAGGTTGCACGGAAATACGCCGGTTCAGCGCGAACTATCTGACTGGCAGATAAAGTGCGATAAGACAAGTTTATAATATTCAGAGAAACGAAGCGAAAATTCTCGTTAGCAGTTTGTGGGTGTTCTTGATCTATTTTTTAATCGTTTTGACATTGGGAACAGTTGCTCTGAAGGTCGAAATAGCACTTTTTTCTGTATGCTAGAAAAAGATGTTAACTAAGAAACTGATAGTAAAAATATTACGATCTTGAATGTGATTAAAATTGGTCGAAATTAATTGTTGATCCGTTGTCTTGAAATTGTGATTATTACTGGTAAATGTGTTATTATTAATTTTTTGTAAACGAACATTCAAATCTATTTTTAAATGTTGAAATTTAAATTTGAGGATTATAGCACGTAAATATTCCGATCCAGTAATAATTTATTTATTTAACTTAATTTATTAATAATAAATTACAGTTACCCTTCAATTAATCGAAACAATATCATTAAATAAACCCACCAAAAATCAATTTTACTAATGCTGTATTAATGTCATTTTAATTAAATTATTACTATTCAAATTTACTGGTTCAAGATTTTTCTGCAATGCCTATTCGATAAGCAAAACTATTAGTAAATAATGCTAATTTAAAAAGACATTCTAAATTCTAAATTTAATATTTTGTGACTTAATATATTATAAAGTAGTTTGATTGATTTCACACATTTCGAAATGTTTTAAACAATCAAAAAAATGACGTAAAAATGACAATAAACGGGTCGATACATTTATTCTGATAAAGTGTAATAGATATGTTGGTAAAAAAACTGATCGATCATCGATTATGGAAAATCATTTCTTATTGAAACAATATCGAGTGAACATCCAGACATATATTTTACATCTGCACCTTTGTTAAATATACTTCATACATATTATGTACGTACATTATACACATATTATTAGATTTGTGTGAAGATTGCCTTCTATCAGGACAGTGCGACGGTCATTCATAAATATCACTCTTATGTATTTGTACGAAGTGTTATCAGCGAATGAAAGAGTTTTATCGAAGAAGGAAAAATCGACTTCCTTCCTAAATCTGGATACGCACGCAGCGTTATACGACTGTAAACAATTTCACGAACGAGCGAGAAAAATGAATGGTTGCATTTGCGTCCGTGCAATCGCAAAAATGCACTTCCGCGCGCATCTTTTTCGCGGCGCTGAAAGTGAGCCTTGTCCTCTCTCACATTAACATAAATTTGTGCGAACAAACGAGCGCAATCGGATTAAAATTTCGCAGACAACGGCGGTGAATGGTTCGCGAGGCGAAAGCGGATGTTCATTTTTAGCTATCTCAAATTCAATGAACGTTTGGAGAACGTTGTACAGAGGTTTCTGTAACGTTCAGACAGTTGCGAAAATGTTTATTGAACCATCAAAAGTAAAATGTTTAATGTAACCATCAACGTTAAGACTAATGACCTGGTCATTTGCCTTAACGTTGTTTAAAAGTTACCTAAAGGTTATTTAAACGTTTCAATGAATTTCGAAAATAATGTATCAAATCAATATCGAGTAATAATTACGAAAATATTTGCAAGGGTGAAACTTGTATGAAACATTTTTCTGGTTAATTAAAAAAACTTTCCAGATCGGGAATTGAACTTAAGCCTCCAAAGTGAAAAGAACTGCAAAGATAAGTGAACAATTGCCTGCTGAAAAACTGGTGAAACGTTACAGAAACCTATTTATAACGGTTATCAAAACGTTTTCCATACGATTATTGTAGTGACGTTAGGGAATGATAGCAGTTTGCGTAGCAGTAATTAACTTTGTTTCTCTTTTTCAGAGACGCTCGATTCGGTTCTCACGATAAGCCCGAATGTCACGGAACTAATACTAAACGAGGGCGAGCCGTTGAAAATTACTTGTTCGTTTTCCAAGCACTTGAAATTCGTGTATCCGAAACAAGAGAATAATCAAACGAACGTACGTAAGAGTTGATTCACTTATCGCAGAGCAATTGATTCGTCGTAAAAATAGTCTTCGAGTAATCGAAGAAGAGTTGGAAACGTAAAATTTCGTCTGATGGTTTCTCTGGCTGCAGTGTATATTTTCAGAGTCAGCAGACTGTTAATTTTTTATTTCTGAAGCATCATTTCAGCTGATTGGTCTCACAGTGGCTGTTGTCTGTGAAAATAAACCGCCTAACAGTTACCGTCAAAGAAAATTTAACTGGAAATTTGAAAATTGAAAAATAATTCGTACTTCTCATAGTTTATCAAGATGTTTTATTTACAAAACTTATAATTTATTTAATTTTTATTTTAAATCCCATTTTTCGATTAATTAATGAATTAATTCTTCGATGAAGAATTAATCGAAAACCGGAATACTGAATAATTCGATTTTTCAGATCGATGTGTCTGAACCGACTGAACGAGAATTTCGCGACAATGCGATGTTTGTTTACGAATTCGAGCGGGTGTCAACTGTCTTCGGAGACACCGGATGGTACGGCTGTGCGGATTTCGATGAACCTGATGTTTCTCCCGAAATCGTGTCTCCGAGGGCAAAATGGATCTACGTATACGTGAAATGTAAGTCATACAGTTAAAGTTTTCCGGTTCAGCGTTTCGATGTAAGGTGTTAATTTACGTCAGGAGTGAAAATATGTTATAGATTATACGAAAAAATATGAAACACCCTAGTAGAAATAAAATCCATAAAGAATCTCTAAAAAAAACATATGAAAAATTCTGAAAAAAATATTACCAATTTTTTTAGAATTATTCATAGATTTTCATAGATTTTCAAACTTTTCTCTGAAAAACTCTAAAAGTTCCAATTTTGAGAGGTTTTCAGAAATTTTCAAAGATTTCCAGAGATTTTCAGAGGTATTTAGAGATTTTCAGAGATGTTATTTCGACAACGGCATACACTAAGTAAAATCATATTTATTATGTTTTTCATTGTTATTAGCAATAAATAATCATTTCTTTCCATCTTTCTCATTATGAAAACGTGCCAAATCTGACCTAAAAAGATAACATCGCATATGCTACACCGTTTCGGATTGATCCTGCTCAGACTCCAAATAAAAAATATCTTGGACCAAAAACAATGTTGGATCAACATGGTAAAGGACAAATGAATACAAATATTGAATCTAAAGAAAGACCAAACAATGTGTGTCCATTTTGTGTCTTTTACGATGTTGTCCCAATATAATATTTGCTTTCTATCCAACATATTTTTTCCCACTTCCGTAACTTTATTCTCTCTGAATGTGGAAGAGTGCACACTACAGTAACCCGCGTAATATATTTGCGTAATTAAAAACAAACCATTTTGGTACAAGAAAGTAAAACATTCCACTTTTTTTGCAGCGGCCGTAAATTTTTTCGTGCAGACGGTGGGTGAGGATCAGATGGGCGGGATGTTGACAGGTGTTGTGTCCCATGAAGTTTTGATTCCATGTCGCCCCACGTCTCCAGATTTCAAAGTCGATTTTTTTGACGAAGGAGAAAACGTAAGAGCAGTGTTCAACGAAGTAGACATTAAATGAAACTAAATATGATAACTAAACGAAAAATCTCAATAATTGTATGGTAATATTATTGTTTATCACTATAAATGGTAAATTTTGATATTTATTGTATGGTAAAATTTAGTAAAATTGACTATAAATCTAGATTTTTAATAAAAAATGTTTATGCTGTAACTGCTCAGTCCCAATTAATTTAATTAAACAATGGAAATTTTGCAGGAAATCGACGTGGACGACAAAAAAGTATCGTTCGATCCTCGATTCGGCTTCAAGATACGGAACTTAGCAGTAATAGACAGCAATACCTACATATGCGTAATAGAAAACAATGACATGAGACAGGAGATCAAGTACCATTTATACGTATCCAGTGCGTGTTGCCGTTCGATTGTAAACGCAAATTGAACGTAACTTATAACGACATAGTTTGGTGTAACAATTGCTCTTGTTTCAGGAGTCGTGCACTTGGTTCCGCCGATAATTAATGAGGATAGTTTACAGCACATCATAGAAGGAGAAACTCTTCGCGTCAATTGCTCCTTAACGATCGAATCCGATGTGCTTTTTACTCTGAATTGGACTATTCCTTTTGAAGTAAGTTTTCATCGCTTGTCTTATTTGCACAAAATTAAATTTTTTTAATTGCTTAAAAAGGTTTGGTGACATTTTCTACCTGACAAATGATGTATGAGTTATATATGCAGAAATACATCTACACATATGTCGAAAATATACTACAATTGAATGTCAACCTTGGGAAGTTTAATGTAACATTTCTCCGAGTAGATAAGTCACCTGAGTTCAAAATTTATTTGGTTCTATGTTACATCCACTAACATTATGTGAGACGATATTTCGTAACTATATGTATACTGTATGATATCTATTTGTTTCTTCGTTTCCACGCCAGAAGGACAATAGAGTATCAATGCGTACGTACCAGGAATACCATTATAATAACAAGAAGAAGGCCATACTAGAGTTGACAGTGACTAATGTAACAATGAAAGATGAGGGTGTCTACACGTGTTTCGTGAAGAGTCGCAGCGATTCCACATCTCGTAACGTTTACATCAAAATTCATGGTAAATATTCAAATGTACTACTTGTTGTTAGATATGAGTAAAGTATGAAGAATTCTTTTCAACTTGGTATGAAAAGAGACAGAAACTGCGAAAATGTTTGAAAAAATCTGAAAAAGTCCGATATGAAAGTCTGAAAATAAGTCTGAAAAGTCCCAATTTCGATCTTGTTTCAGACCCTTTCAAACTATCTCGTACTTTTTCAGACTTTTCTTGTCTTTACTTATATAGAGAAAAAATAGGATAATTATGAATTGTTGAAAAATCTGAAAAAACTGAAATGGTATGAAAATGTATGAAAAAGTATCATCATTGGGATCTTTCAGACATTTTTTCCTACATTAATTTCAGACTGTATCAGATATTTTCAGACTTTCCATTTTTGGTTGAAACTAACTTTTAATATCTGCAATATTTTCAGTTTGCTCATTTGAACCGAAATTCGTTGTATTTTCTTTCCAGATCCCAAAACGACATACATTCACTTAAAACCCGAATATAATGACACATATTACAAGTTCAATGAAGGCCAGAAGCTGACCTGGCGGGTGTATGTAGAGGCACACCCACCTCCAGATCTGCAATGGTAATTACGAATTTCATGCACATGTTTTAGTGACTAGAAATTAGTTTTAATAGAATACTGACCACACGATATAATTTTTTATTCAGGTATGGTCCGAATGGTCGGGAAATAAAGAGCTCTTGGTACGACTCCGAAGATATGAAATACTTGATTCATAACACGTCAACAACAATTTCATTATCGATCAATAAATTGTCACTTAGTGACGGAGGAAATTACTCCTTGCAGGCGAGCAATGGTCACCTGATTGAGACGTTAAATTACACCTTAGACGTATATGGTAAATTGAAATGAAATAAAACTGAAAGGAAAGAAATAAGCTATTTCTGCGTCGGAAAAATATTTGCGTTGAAATTTAATATGTAATTTTAAATTACGGTTATAAATCCTAAATAAATAAATATAAACAAATTAATGGACATTTTGTAACTGAATTTAAATATTTGAACAATTTTAATAAATTGTGATCAGTAAAATAATAAATAATTTACATAATGCAATATTTTAATAATAAATGCTAAATAAATAAAACAAATAAAAGTAATATCAGTTTGTAATTTAGTTCAATACGTTGGACCGATTAAACATAGAGAGCAAAAAAGTCTTTTTCTAGTGAATTCTAAAGAAATGGAAAAAATAAAATGAATATATAATTTGTAATTTAATTAAAATATTCAGACAAGTTAAAATAAATTGTTAGCCGCTCTTTCTTACATGAACTGTAATTATATATTCACCTTTCAGCTAAACCAGTCGTCTATATCGGAGAAACTCACCCGTACTACATAGTGAACACAAACGCATATTTCTTGTGCAGTGTCGCTGCTTTCCCCTCGCCAAGCATAAAGTGGACGTATCAATTGTGTCCGAATTATCCGTCTCTTGAAAACTCGACTGTCATTAATCTGTATGTCAGTACCATAAAAAGAGTCACTTTATTTATTACTATTGCAAATACAAATTCCAAAGTTTCTAAGTTTTGCTTCAACTTCCAGACTAAATTTAAGCAAATTTAGACGAAACTGTGTAAAATTGCAGGTATGGCTTTTTATCCTCATTTTACATTTTTAGGAATTTCAAACTTTAACTTCGTACACGAAATTCGAATCGACTGTATCGCTGATTATAAACATGTCAGGCATCATCAGCTGCACTGCGTGCAACACAGTTGACTGCGATACATCCAGCGAACCAGTTTTGGTAACAGGTAATTTTTTCATTTTTCCCAAAAGTCACATTAAAAAACATTCTTTTGATTCAAATAAATTCTTAGCTAAAAAGAATGTTCTTTTGTCGTAAAATGAATTCCTTCTGTAACAAAAGTAATCCTTTAATAAAAACGATTTTTCTTTTTGGGCCCCATTCCATGTTCATCAGAAAGAAATATTTTTCCTAAAAAATGAAAGCATATTTAGTCGCAAAGTAAAATTTTTCAATTTCAACTGAATTCTGTTAATGATTGCAGACATCCACGACGGTTTTGGAATTGAAAGTTCCAAAAACATGTTCGTCGAAGGTGACAATCTGGAGCTCATTTGCGGAGCGTCTATTTACAACTACACTGATCGTATTATTTGGTTGGATGGAAAGGGCAGAGAAATAAAGGAAACTGGTAAGAAATACCCTTTTTCATTTAACCACTGATTCACCAAATATAAATCATATCGACATATCGACTAATTCTGGTAATCAAAATGCAGATCGAATACGTCTGATTAGAAAAACCACGCCGTTTACCTATCAGAAAATTCTGAACATAAAAAACGTTAAACTAACTGATGCTGACCTCTTCACGTGTAAAAGTGAAACGAAAGACCGTTTCAGCGAAGAATTGCAGTATGAATTGGAAGTTCTAGGTAAGAGTAGTTAAGAAAAAGTGTTTGGTTTTTATTGAATGTTCATTGCTGTTAATGACCTGAATTTCCAGTTGCCGTTCCTGTCGTTATTACTGATACCAATATGAATAAAACCGACATAGTTGTCGATCTCAACGACAATGAGCAAGAAAGTGTTGTCCTTAGGTGTTTCATGGATGGACGGCCATTCCCTAACGTCACTTGGTATAAGGTATATTATACATATTAATAAATAAATACATATATAAAATAAATAATATAATAAATAAATTAATTATGTCCAAATTCGAGTAATAGGATTTACTCTTTTTTCCAATCTAAATGCTAAATTGTTAAATTATTCATTTACAGAATAACATACCAATCAAGCAAACGGAGCAATTCGAATTTTCTCACGACAACCAGAAACTTCGAATCAAGTATCTTTTTGAGAAAGATAATGGCCTTTACAAATGTCGCGGAGTTAATCGACTCAACGAACAAAGTCTGTACACGAAAATCGTCGTTAAAGGTATCACCGAAAGATTTAAACCAGAAATCCCCACTTATCGTGATTCTAAATGTTTTCGTCAATTAATTTAAATAAAACGATTTTTTAGGCAAAAACGTCTCACCAACGTGGATCATAGTAGTGGTTGTTTTAATACTCGTATGCATTGGGCTGATAATATACTTCTCCATCAAAATGCACCGGGAAAAGGTATCTGGAACTTTACTTTATCTAAACGCTATTACATTTTGTTCCAATAGAATTACTACAAATCCTGATTTATTTTTTGATATAGGTTATAAGAAAGCAGTTGACAGAAGCTGGATTAATGCATTTCGAAGATGGTGCTTTGGAATGCTTAAATCCCGAACTGACTGTCGACGATCAGGCAGAATTACTTCCGTACGATAAAAGGTACGAATTTCCTAGACAACGGTTGAAGCTAGGTATGTACCAGGTTTTTTTAATTTCACGTTAGATTATGTTTCCAGATTATGTTTCCCTCATAATCTGGAAATACTCGACTAATTAGAAATAAATTACAGGAAAACAGCTAGGCAGTGGTGCATTTGGTGTAGTTATGAAGGCAGAAGCTCAGGGTATAATAGACAGTGAAGAGACAACGACTGTCGCGGTAAAAATGGTCCGAAGGTCTGCAGACCCGACTAACATTCGCGCACTTGCCAGCGAGCTGAAAATTATGATTCATCTTGGTAAACATTTGAACGTGGTGAATCTGTTGGGTGCTTGCACGAATAATATTATAAAACGTTCGTATCTCGAATATATTTAATTTTATCCGGTCCTCCAAGTTTCAAAATCCTCATTTGAAATTTCCGAAGACCTTCCATTAATTCACCTCACCAGACCGCCTAATCCTCCAACGTAGATAAATTGCAGGTGAGCTGTTAGTCATCGTCGAATACTGTCGATTTGGAAACCTTCACAACTATCTGTTGCGACACCGATCCAACTTTGTCAATCAAATTGACCCTGAAACCGGGAGATTAGACGTGTCGATAAAGAGCAACATCCCACGAAAAAGCGCCGAGGAGGACAATTACAACAGGTTCGTCTCAACTCATTTCCCAACAGACCTCCGAAACCGACCTTTGACCTGTAACCGAAGTACCACCCCGCCCTCCCTCCCTACTTGGCCTAACTGTCATTTCTGGTGGAGCATCTAATCGTTTGTTGTAACAGGGCGAAATATGCAGTATTAACATTTAATAACAACAGTGGACATGATACTAATTCGCAAAATAATGTTCATTCCGGAAACAGTACCGTTGATACCGAAGCCGCACTGTATCCCCTTAATCCGGAAAACGAACAGATCAATTCAGACGGTTTCCTACAGAGCAACAATTCCGTGCAACCGGGATGGCGGTCTAATTACCGTGGCGATTACAAAGACCTCAACCTAAAGCCCATTTGCACTCAGGACCTTCTGTCTTGGGCGTTCCAAGTGGCGAGGGGTATGGAGTACCTCAGCAAGAGGAAAGTGAGTGCCTCCAAAAGTATTAACAAGTGTCACCAAATTTAACTAACTGGTCTCTAACTAACATATGTTGTCCATTGCTAGGTCCTCCATGGCGATTTAGCCGCGAGGAATATCTTGCTGGCTGAGAACGACGTCGTCAAAATTTGTGACTTCGGGTTGGCAAAGACGATGTACCAGGACGACAACTACAAGAAAAAGGGTGACGAACTGTTGCCCATCAAGTGGCTCGCCATAGAGTCCATAAGGGACAGAGTGTTCTCCACGCAGTCGGACGTTTGGTCCTACGGAATTGTCCTGTGGGAATTTTTCACACTCGCAACCACACCCTACCCCGGAATGGAGGCGGAGAAGATATACCAGAAACTTATCGAGGGGTACCGGATGGAGCAGCCTGAGTACGCCATCAAGGAGATGTAAGGACAATATAGAACTAAGTTACATCAGTGGGTCTTTAGGAATGGGAGATTGCAAGTTTGACTGTTTTCAGATACGACATCATGCTGATGTGCTGGAAAGCCAAACCCGTCCTGCGACCTTCGTTCACCGACCTAGTCGAAAACATTGGAGACTTACTAGAGGATAACGTTAAGAGTGTAAGATTCTGTTCCAAACCATCAGTCTGGAGACTTAGGTTTCTGGTGCAACTTCTGAGGGAAGATCGGATGGTTCAGCAGAATCTTTCGGTTTCTGGTACACCTGTTGAAATCCTGAAACCCCTCAGAAATTGTAGAAGTTCACCAGAATCCTTTAAGTTCTCCTGTCTTTTATCTTCCAAACCATTTTCACCGTTCTTCTTCTTGCAGTACTACATCGACCTGAATACTCCCTACATAAACATGAACACGTCGGCACAAGAGGGAAAAGATGACTACCTGAAGATGGTCTCCGCTCCGGATTACACCCTCCTTTCGACCCCGAACCACGAGTATGTCAACACAGCCACCGTTGAGGTTTCCCAGCCAGAACCTAATTTGGCCACCAGGGACAGGAGGAGTCCC
This sequence comes from Ceratoteleas bidentatus, assembly GCA_022817645.1. Lineage (NCBI taxonomy): Eukaryota > Metazoa > Arthropoda > Insecta > Hymenoptera > Scelionidae > Ceratoteleas > Ceratoteleas bidentatus. The sequence goes on from JABFPB010000709.1 coordinate 12,984, forward strand.
AGCTCCAGACATTCCGCTGGAAGGTCCTCCAAATCCAGCCACTCCGAGCAGGAGGAGCCGAACGAAACGGAGCCCATGCTGAACGAGGAAGAGGACAATTACTTAAAGCCCATCAACATTCATGAGAAGAGGGCAGAATTCATGCGCCAGAGGCAGGCGAAGAATAAGGCGGATAGGGAGGACCAGTCTCCGGGATCCAACTACTACAACACACCTTCGAACGCCAGACTGATCGATCTCAGGAATGAACCTGCGGCAGACTCGCAAAGGAGGACGCCGAAGGACAGGACGCAGAAGATGAAGGACTTAAGTCCGGGGATTATCAGGACCCAGGACAACTATGTAAATATGCCGAAGCAGAAGAGCAACCTGAAGAGCAAATCGGACCTGCCGGACAGCTTCAGCAATCCGACGTACATTTTTATGGAGAGCAACGCGAATGTTCAGTCGTCTGAGGTGTGAAAGGATTTCGATAACCGAAAATACATGGAACATTAGGATTGGATTTGTCTTACAACGATTTTTTACGGGTTCTGAATGTGGGAACAGTTTAACTCATTGTATCAGACATTTGAGGAAACATTGAAATTACTAAACACGACAGAAAATTTTAAAACTGTTTCTAAAAGGTTTGAGACCGAAAATAGAATGTCTCAAAGCTGACTTAGAATGCCTCTAAGTAGTTTCTAACTTTCAGAGCTGAACATAGACTTTCAATTTCAGCAAAAGTCGATTTTTTGTGGAAATGACATATTCCATACAGGGACCAGATTTGAAGAACGTCTTTTCTAAATTATTCCATATATTTTCGGTTCCCTGGCCATTGAGAAAATTGTTTAAATAACTGTTATATTGGTTAAAGTGATGATGATAGATTTTATTTCGTCACCTTCTCAGTTGTAATTGATACCACAATTTTATATTGTAGCAAAAGACCCTGAAACAGTTGGGGGCTGTTCCATAATATTGAGATGAAATTTTGTAATGTTGAAGAATACTCTCTGGGCATAATGTTTTTACTCTAATTCGACATTCACAAATATCCTTCGACCTGGATTTTGTACTTGAAGTTTCATGGCATATCAGATATTTTCAGTTGAATATGCCATTTTGCAATGGTTTTTGTAGGTCGAAATATAATTGGTTTCACGTCGAAGAAACTTTATCGCATATAAAGTATTACATGAAACATTTTTCCAATATTAAGAAATGTAATATAGGTTTTTGCGTATATATTGCGACTTTTTATAAGAAATTATAAGATGTGCTGAATGAAGAGAAATAATGTTATTTTGTTGTTCATTCGGAATGAACATTGCCGTTCGAAATAGAACTTTTGGCTCAGAAAAATGCGATTCAAACCCACTTTTATGCCATTTGTTTTACATTTTTGTAAAAAAGCATGAAATCACGAGATTCAAAAAGGACTGTCTCATAACTGGATATGCAAAATACCGGTGAATTATTTTTATACGATTCCCTATCAGCAAATAATATTAAATATCATTCTCAGATTATTATTGAAACATAAAAATACTCCAGGAACATTCCTGGAATATTAATTAATATTTTTTTGCTGATAGGGTTTTATACAGGGTATTGTATACAATAAATGATACAGACTGTGAACAACACTCGAAGCGTTAACCATTTTTACATCCGAGACTATTGGTATGTTCGGAATCAACCTACCTGGTTACCCCAAACATGCCATATTTGTATGCAAATTTTATTTGTATAATAATGTGCCTTAAATTTCCAAAATTGAATGCATTTAAAGCCAGTGTCCACTTACAGCAAATGAATAATGAATAACTGCGAATTTTAAGTACAATCGTAATGTGTAAATGACTAGTGTAAAAAAATTAGATTCGATAAGAAATAGTAGTTAATTTTTCATCGAAAAGAAATTAACTTTTCTATGTACTTTAAGATTAAGATTAAGTATTATGTTAATCGTCGATGTATAAGCATTGGAGTATTTTCATGTATAAGTATACGAGCGATTGTTACGTGTATATACAAATTTTTATAGTACTTGCAAAATAAATTTTTTTAGAAAAGTGTGTAATCAATTGTTATTTTTATTCTAAAAGTTAATTAAGCGATTAATTATGATTCAAGTTAACAAGGTAAGAATGTATACTGTTTGTACGTAAATTTATATTATTATGTAAAAAATGGAAGATGTATCATTAAGAAAAAAAAACGAAAATTTTAAAAAACTTTGAATACAAAATAAGTAAACATTTAAAAAATTCGGGAAAAATTGGGAAAATTTTTAGCAGTTTGGAAAAATTTGAGTGAATTTGGGAAAAATTTAGATAACCCTAGACGTGTTCGAAAAATATTGAAAAAAATTAACAAGGTAAAATGAGAGAAATGTTTTCACATTTGCAACATATGAACGATAGTGGGAAAAATGGACGCGGAGGCAAAATTTCAAAAAAATGTGAATACTTTTGAAATAATTTGGAAAATTAGAAATAACTAAGAAACATTTTTTTAATTTCGAAGAAATAAAACAAAATAAAACGAAATTTGGCAATGTATTTATTTATTTATCATTTTATTTATAATGATAACTCATTATATATATTGTACTTATGAATTCAATGATAAAGTGAAATTTAAATTTCGCGCCTAGAATGAACGTCAAATAGCGTATCTCTATCCTTCTTTATCACCTAAAATAAAAGAGTGAGAAACATTGAGCAACGAATCCGTTCAACCAAACAGTTCGAAAAACGCTGAGAGATGGCGTTATGTGTTTGTATTCTGCGGCAAAGTGACTAATGACATTTGTGCTTGGTTTTGTGTAAAAGCTTTCGTTTCGTGCTAATAACAGTGACTATCTGTTTTCAATTGAACTCTTAGCTTATATTTTAAATAAACAATCATGGTAAGTACTCATCATTACTCTAAATTGAACCTACATTTGCATTAAAAGTGTTACCCTTTATATCTGAGAGAATATGTTAAAACTACTTAGTTTTATGTTATTGAGGTTATGGTTTTATTCATAAATACAATATTATTTATAAACGTTTACATTATTTATTGATCGTAAACAATTAATTTTAGTTTGAAATATACTTACTTTCTGCTGGACATATTTATTTTCATAATTGTTCGTGTTTCAGAGTTTTGGATTCCAACATCTCAAAAACGAGACGATCGATAGCAATGAGTTTACAGCCACAACGAATCAGTATGGGATTCAAAGCCCATTTGTAGCTGGGTAAGATTAACAAAAATATTTATATTAATTAATATAAGATTTCTATACTAAATTATTGTTATTAATATTTTTAAACAAATTTTAACTAATATTTTTTCAATTATATTTCATATACAAATAGAGTATAATTTATTTTTATTATGTTTACATTTTATTAATGATTATTCATAATAAATGTTTTGTTTTAGATTGAGTGCAACACGCAAAGCAGTTGGGAGTGTTCATCCTTTAGAAGTTGCATGCAAGAATGTAAGTTTATTCTTTTTTATAATTATTATTGTTAATAATATATATTTTTGCTAGAGTTGTTATGATTTAAATCAAGCGATTTATATTAATTGACTTATTCAAAAAATCAATGATTAAAAAAAATTGTTTATATTCAAGCTAAAATACAATTTTACAGATTAAAAATATACTAAATATGGTCATTTCTGCATAGAGCATATGCTATATCATATGCTATATGTGTAATTTAGAATTAAATTGTTTTGTTTTTGAAATTTTAACTATAATTTCGTTTAATAGGAAATAATACTATATTTTACAAATTGAATTATCAAATTTATATTAAAATACTAATGTTGTTGTTGCAAGTAATACTTTGGTCATGTAATAAAAAGTTTAAGAGAACATTTTTTGTATTTTTTTCATAAGGATATCATAACTTTATGAAATGACAATAAGCATTCAATTATCAACATCAGATATGCGTCTAGCAAAATGAATATAATTATGTATAGCTAACATAAGATTGTTGATACATTATTTATTATTTTCCATATAAATAATTTATGACGAATATATTATTTGTCATATTTTTATTATTATAATATAATGGAATTTAAAAAATCTGATTTAAACCAAATAAATATGATTAATTAGATTTTTTTAAAATATGATTTATATTAATCCTAAGTTTTACCCATAGACCAACCATATCAAAATTGTTTATTTATTTCAGTACCGGCAAAACGAGCTCCGTCGTGAAATGTTAACTATGAGAAACATACAAGGCTTACATGCTCCTATGCGTCTTGCAATGGAACTGAAATGTACAGAAAAAGTTGGACGACTTCCGTTTTTGCCATCGTCGTTTGCATCCAGAGATGTTATCCTTGGACGTGACGAAGAAATAGGGTAATCATCATTATCATTTAATATAATTTTTAACCATTAGATTTTTAGTATTTCTCTGACAAAATATTAATCATGAATTATTCTATCTGTTACAGACCTGAAGATATTTACAATATTCCCGAGTTCAGAGAACAAATGGGACAACCTCATGCTGTTATTGAAAAATCTTTGGGAATACTTTAAATTATTCAGATAAGACTCCTTAAAACATATGTAAACTTTTGAATTCTTCTAATAAAAGATGTAAATTTGGGACATGTTGCATTATTAATAGTAGAGAAAAAACAATACATGGCAAAACCCTTTTTTTAAATTGAATTTCACATTTTCTCTGGCTTATAATGCATTTGGAGTTCATTACACTTTCATACTGAGTTGTTCCAGTTTTAATTGTATAGCAAACTTCCTTTTGCAATTTATGACGAAAAAAATGTCCAAAGGTTCCATTTTATGACTATCGGTCTATATAGATAACGATTCTGTGGTTACATCTCAAACTGGTCTCTTTTTAATCATTTTTGTCTGATTCTAACTGAAATGTAAAGCAATTTTTTTAATATCCACCGTTTGAAAAAAAATCTTTTCATTTTATTAAATTCAAAGATACTGTGATTTATAAATTCAAACGTGGAATAACAAATAAATATATTATCTGAAAAAAGGAGTTACTTAAACCACAACATTGCAATCTATTAAAAATATGTAAATGTCGCGAGATTCTGCAGACAAGATTGCAAAGACTTCACAAATATGTCGTAGGATTAAGAGAAATTTTATCTTATGATGACTTGAAGACCCCATTTACGTATCGTTTAAACGAACTTATCTCTTGAATCAATTCCTCGCACGTAACCAAACGCCTGTTCAGCGCGTTGAAAACGCGAACCAACTTTATTTATCCATGTGATTAAGTCAAATTTTTATCTCGATGGCAACGTAGACGGTCTATAGTTTATTTAATTAAAAAACACAAACTCGCTTCAGACCAAGTTTCCAGCAGATTATGAAGTCACAGAAATTGTCTTTCAATCTCTGTTACATTATTTTGATTATCATAATCCTTGTAAAAAATTCACACGATAATCATTGAAATTTCATTGTTTTTCGTCATGTGCATAAGTATAAGCTATTTAATTTCGTGGAGTATATCAGTCAGTATCCTGAGAGAATCCAGACAATTTCGAGATAGTAGCCAGATAATTCCCAGACATTGTTAAGGCTAAAATCAGACAGTTTTCAGACACCTCTTCAGACACCCAGAAAAATAATTTAATTGTCTCAAATAAATAAATTTATTTGGAAAAATATAGTTGCGCTAAATGAAGATTTATTTGGAACTAATAAATCCTTATTTGGTGTAAGGTAATACATTTATTTGCTACAAAAATATATTTATTTATCCCCAATAAAACATTAATTTGGTATCATTTCAAATAAATTATTTAGTTATGGTAAAGCGAATTTATTTGGAACTATAATAAATTATTTTTCTGATAGTAGACAAAAATCAGATAATTTCCAAATTAAAAAAAACCCATATCACATTACACCCTTTTCATACAAAACCACCTCCCCCATTCCATCTCAAAACTGAATATCCAAATAAATGTAGCTAAAAGTATAAAAATCGCAAAAACTACGTTTCACTGGAAATATGAATGTACAAGTTTGTTAGCGCGACAAAACGAGCACGGAAAGTTAGGCGAAAGAACATCTCGCATGAATCGGTCCGAGTTGGGCAAACTTGTGCAATGACGTTTCTATAGGGGCGGTCGGAGTCGTCGCTGTATGGTTGCGTGGCGGCGCTAAGCGGTAGGGGTGACATGGTTTGAGAGTTCTGTTTTCAAGGGATATGAACGGCGCCGTGGGCTGGGGTCGGACATCGATCTGGTGGTTAACTTCAGGGCTCCCGCGGGACTCATTGTTATCCACACCTCCGTTCCGCACTTTTTCCCCGTGTTCGCTACACTCGAGGCGCACTTACCCGCGCGATTCTCCATCGATAGTTGTAATCCTCGGCATTAGTCAAACTCGCTTACTTCGCCGCCGCGTTTCGTCAATTTATGGTCCAAGTTATGAGACGCCGAGCTCGATGCTTCCGGCAGTTTCGGACAAGAAAAAGCGCTATTTTATGGGGTTCCATAGGGATAAAGAGATAGAAATTTCAAGGGTGGAGAAAGATTAAGGATGAAGATTTCTGTATAATTTTGTTGCGATTTTTTACTTTAAGATTCGCATTTTTTAGCGGAGATGGATGGAATGCGTTGGGTCATGAGTTCAAATCTCAGCGAAGGCAACTTTTTTGTGTGAGAATTTAAGTTTTTAAGTATAAGTCTTGTTCTGTGTCTAGTCTAGAATATCATTTTCACACAACTGTTGTGAAAAAAAACATTTTGTAATATATAGTTATCGCTTTATTTGTATAAGAAATATGCAGATTGTAGTTTTTTAAAAAATTTCTATATTCTATAGAGTTATGATTAAAAATGATAATATTATATTAATGTGCAAAAAGTCATCATCAAACGTTTATCTCAGTTGGCCTTTACATTCGTAATGTAAAGGCCTTTGGGGATGCGTACTTATGCGAATGTGTTAGTTGGCTTGTTAAGTTTGATTTCATAAATATGCATTTTCGCGGAGTTAGCTGTGCAAATAAACCATGCAAATTAAGCCTTAAGTATAATTCAAGCAAAAATGGTACAGCCATAAAAGTATTCCTAAGATAATTACTACGCATCTTTCCTTCATCAATTAAACATAAACATTCAACTTGAAATAATCCAAAACTGAATAGTAGCGAGCCAAATTTCTTCCACTTTTTCATCTCATTCAAAATTGGTTTGCGAATGAAAACAGGTGTTTTAAGGTTCGACTGAAGGAACACCAATTTTTCAATATCGCGCTTTATTCAAGTAAAATCACATGCGATAACATTAACTTCGGGATAAATTTTGCTTAGAAGAATAAGAGAACGATAACAAGTACTAATTTCCGTGTACACTTAAATTACGCAAAGGTAATGGGTTCGTTTATAATACACGCAGCTCTCCTAAATAAACGATGTCAAAGTGCGGTGACAACAAATAACTATAAATTAAATACGAACAATTCGCACGCGCCTAATTCATATCATTGCATCCATTATGTACATTAATTTGCCTGGTAAAAACTGAATATCGACGTTCAGGTATCTTACATGGTAAACCACTTCTTACGCTCTAAGACCGTGCATGAAATGTGCCTGTGATTCTCGTTATGCGTTTATAATCACACGCACATCACTGAATACATGTGCTTATTTACTCATGACGTCTATTCGCTATGTATAATCGTAATGAATCGTTGTATAAAAATATGTACACAGGGAAACCATATTAAAAGGATAGGATGTGGGGTAATGGCGGAAAATTAAACCAAGAACATAACAGGTAATATCAGGATGAAAAAATAATAATTTGCTCGCTTATCAGCTAGGTACCTTAAGTTATGCTCTGTTTATAATAATACAGGGAATACAGCAGTCTGGTGGGACAACGCGAAATGAGACATCTGGGACAAACATGTTTTTTTTTGAAAAATAGTTTAACGTTTATTCGTATAACAATACATATTGGTCTTAACAATTTCGCAGCAGCATCGATGATACAAAATTCGCCCAACTTTTGTCGTCGTTGTTCTACCAGAAATACGATCGGTCCTCTATCGCAGGCGTCAAAATGACATGACAATTATGAACGCTCACCTCTACATGATCTTACGGAGTACGGAATAACAATTGGCGCTGCTAATGGAGAAACCGTCCCTCGGGACTTGTATTTACAAATTGAAATACCATTACAAAAGTACAACTTTTGTTTTACGTATACAGTTAGTACGAGTGTAGTCCAGTAAGCTTAAGGCACGTAAGCATAACACGGTTAAAACTGTTGTTGTATCGTTATATATCCATATATGCATATACATTCATATATGCATATTTATAATATATATATATATTTATATATTTATATATAAAAAGAACTGAATACCGTCGAAGAATATATTTTATGTACAATTCCGTATAACTTATGGAAGCAAACAATTTCAAGCCTGGTTAGAAAAATATCTCGAGCTAACTGTTATTGCGTTCATAAATCCCGCGATTCGTTGGCGGTGGACTCCACTTCTCACGGGGGTCCGCCGCAAACGCAAGAATTGCTCTAACAAAAATACCGTAGCGTCGACTAGAAGCCCCGTTGCCCCGGGCGCCACCTGCCGGCGGTCCGCGGGACCCTTCTTCGGGGGTCCGCGGAGCCGGAAGTCGGCCCCCAAGACAGTCCCGGCCAATCGGGCCGAAGGTCGACTCCCGGTCGCTGACAAGTAATTTAATATCACGATTCGCGGCAGAACGTCCTGTAGGACGAATCGCACGCCTGAACAACCAATCAACGAAAAAAGCTATGCGGCAAACACTGTGACAAGGCTGTACAATCCCGCAGAACCACAGAACCACCTGATCAGTGTCCCATTTGAAAAGGGTCTTCGATTACACCATTTGGTATGACACTTTCCAAATTCCAGATTGGAAGTGTACTATATATTGTTGGATGTAATGGGTCAGAAGTATTATGAGACACTCGACTGGTGGTACGTCCGCTGTGTTTCTGGAGAGTTCCAATACCTTCACTGGAAAAATGGTGTCGCCATTGAAGATCACTTCAAGTGTCCTAAAGTCTATGGAACACTAGAACACTGAAGTTTCCCATTTTTGGAAGTGTTTCAGGGTTCTTTAGGTGTTCCACTGACCTCTGGAACACTTAGTGTTCCAGTCTGCTCGATGTCATGAGAATGAACACTTGAAGTGGTCCAAAGTGGCTAGAGATGGGTTCCTAAGGAACACCAGTTTTTCCAGTGTTCTCAGTGCAATCCGCTAGGCGCGCTGCTTTGTCTCTGCAAAATGCCCGTGCAGGTCGGGGTTCCGGTTAAGTTATTTCTGCAAGTGTCCGATGCAGGTCGGCGTTCCGAATTAGTTTATTATTATTATTTTTTTTTTTTTTTTCGGGTGTCTCTTAGACGCCCACCACTGGGTACTGCATCATTGAGTGCTGTTGATGATGGTGCGCGTGCTGGTGATGCGGCTGGTGCTGCGGAAGTCCTGCCGCGGCGTACAACGCGTTCAAAGAGGGCGCTCCGTGGTGCGGCATATGCATATGCGGAGGATGGGCCGAGTACGGGGGCATGATGTTGGACATGTAGTTGATGCCGAACGAGCCGTTCAATCCAGATAGAGTAGATGGGTTATGGACCAGCTCTTTGGTCTCTTTGGGCGCCTGGCCCTCATTGGCCTTCTTAGCAAGCTTGCGCTCCTTGGCACGTCGGTTCTGGAACCAGATCTTGACCTGGAAAAAGAAGGGGCGGATGTTAGTTGGGGAACTCTAGTAAAAATCAATGTATAGCTATCTAAAAAGACTTTTTTATCAGGTTTTGATCAAATTGTGAGAATAGTTGGAAAGAACAATTTTAAATCATTTTCAAAAAAATTTGACTTTTTGAAATTATTTAATGAATAAGTAAAATGAAAAAATTTCTTGATTTCTTCTTCTTTTCTTTTGTCCTGAACTTTAATTGTCAAATTTTCTATACAAAATTCTTTTGAAAGACTTGCAAATCTTATTTGAAAAAATCAATACTCAACTTTTCGAAATCTTTCCGAACTTAAAAAATCTAAAATTATTCATTTTTATCAAATCTTCTTTTTTTATTTTCTTCTCTTCTCCCTTGTATAATGCCGTTAAAAAATCCGAGAAAAGAAATAGGCTTCGATTCGCGCACAAATCCATTCCAGTCGATTAATGGTAAAGTTGAATAAAATGGAGTTTAATAATACCTGGCGTTCTGACAGGCCCAATGCCTGCGCAAGCTCCGCCTTCCGACGGATCGTTATGTATCTGCTGTAGTGAAATTCCTTTTCAAGCTCGAGACGCTGGTGATCCGTGTACACCACGCGGTATTTATCCTTGGTCCGGGTTTTTCCTACAAAAGACGAAAAAATGGCCGCCATTAGTCTCGCTGCTATTTCTCTTCGCTAAAAAACTAAAAACTCGCAACGGCAAATTTAACCAAGCTTTTATATATTTAAACTGCGATGAGCAACGCGACTCTAATACTTTTGCCGAGTTTGATAAACATCGTGAATTTTTCATTCGACTCTCGTGCACAAAGATAACAGTCATTATCATAGAACAGGCACAAAGATGCGACATCATTGTATACATGGTACGCGTTGATTATCGTCGTTTAGCGACGACGAAAATCCGCGTTTCGGCGTGCCGAGGGTTCGGGAAATCGGCGGAGAACGTTCAGTTTGCGTTTTGATCACTCTTCTTGTTCGTGATCGAAATCCGCCGAGTTTCTGAATCCGCTGACGTAAGTCGTCGCGCGACTGCAGCGCCGCGTCATTCGAGCGGCGAAAAAACGCGCAACCGTCGTTATCGCAAAATTCAAGTGTCAATACCTGTTATCAAAAGAAATTAAATTTCAATTTCACGAGATACCGCGAGCTATTTTTCGGCTCGAACGATACTGAAACGATCTGTTAACATTTTCTAGAATTGCAGGGAATTTTAGTATCCTGTGTTTGAGAACTTTTTCCCATTTGGAATGGTAAATTTAGATTAATCATACAGTAACATTTAAATATCGCCATTTTTTCCAAAAGGTTTAGGAAAATTTACTATGCCAAATATGAATCTTTCTGCCAAGTTATAATCATTTTTGCAAAGGACACAGAATATTTCGAAATTACTATGTGATATAGTAAAATCTCCTGTAAATCTAGCAAATATGTTTTTTATTTTTCCCACAAGGTATAGTAATTACTGTAAAAATGTCTATAAATCTATCGAATTCGAATAAAAATCTTGTTTTGTTAGTTTCATTAGTTTTGTCAGTTTTGTTAATTTCATTAGTTTTGTTAGAATTCGAATAAAACCCCGTTTTTTACCGAATTGGTCGTCATCTTATGATTTTTATTCGCGCGAACGAGCGGCTTAAACTATTCCGCGGCAGACAAAAAAGCGCGATGAAAAAAAGCGCGAAACCGGAGACATAACAACGCCGGGGAAGGTGCGACGGAGAGGTCGCCACGTTCGAGCGAGAGGTCGTTGAAAAGCGAAGTGTACGATTAGATAAGGCGCAGCGGCTGAGATCAAAGTCAGACGCGCTAATCCGCCGCTTGATAACCGGAGGCCTTCGTCAAGGAGTTCGTCGGAAAAAGGACGTCGCGCGGATCCCGCGTGCTCTCTTATTTCGTAACGCGTTTACGGCGACTTCGGCATTTCGCACGTACGTCACCGAAATTCCGCGTGGTCGAAAACAACAACGAAATCGTCGCGAAATAAAAGAGCGGGAACGCCGATCCACTCGGTTATGTTATCTGACGCTTATCAGGCCCGTGTACTACAAGCGTCCTATATCTGAATGGTCTTCTTGTAATGCATCGTGTAACACCTTGTTCTACAAGGAAAAAGCCGAACGAATCGGGAGGATCAACGGGGTCGGCTGTGTCGGGTTGAAAATGCAATTTTTCGAGGCATCGGAAAATTTAAACTGTTGATTCGAGAGTGGAATTTGTTGGATCAAAGGATTTTTAAGTTTTTGAGCATTTTTTATTATTTGCGAGTTGAATTGCGAGTTTGGAGAAAATGAAATATTTTTGTAAAAAGAAAAATATGTTTCTGATTTGAAATATCTATTGAGAATATATATTTAAAATACTGAAAATATGTAGACAATATTTTGTCAATTTAGTTACTTGTATTACAGGTATACCTCTTTTACGAGAAGAGATAAATATAGAACACATTTACATGTTTTATCAAAATTAATTTAATGTCGAAGTATACTTTTCAGACAAAAAGCTGTTTAACTCTAAAAATTACAGATTTTTAACAGATTTTTCAGTGTCTTTCTGCTTCAAACTGTTCCTCATACGGGATGAAAAGTTGTCGTGGAATTGACTTCACGTTTGTACGTCGAAATTGCGAGGACTGTCGGTCGCCTCGTTATTATGAGCCGATGCCGCCAAAGCCGGCGGAATATGAATGGGGCGACGCCGAAATGTGGCGAGAGAACGAGGGCGAAGCAACGGGCCTCGCGGGACTCGTTGCCACCCTATTACAGCATTCGCACTTCCATTTCTTGCTTACAGATCAACGCTCGTTTCGCCCAGAAGCCACATTCATCAGCCGCCACAATTACAATCATGCGCATTTGTGTACATCGCCACTTATAATGTCAGTGATTAATGTCGGCTATTTGTCGGGATGGCTTTTTGCCGCGATCCGTCATGATTAATTCAATTGAGATCGAGTTTCCGGGGAGGAAAATTCGAATAGCTTGCTGGTCGGCAGAACAAACGCCAGCAAGGTTTGCAGACTGTAGCAGGGAATCCCCGGATTTCGTCGGATTATGAAGTCAGAAACTACCATTTTTAATCCGTTTGGATTTCGGATTACAGTTTACTTTTGTTTTGGGCGGAACTAGTTGACCCTTTGTCCAGGCCAAGTTTGGCCTAAGGGCAAAGTTTGGCCTAAGGGCCAAACTTTGCCTGGACAAAGGGTCAACTTGAAAATGCGACGAAATTATAATAAGAATTCTTAATACTTTGGAAATGCTATTTTCTTACGCGTTTAATATAAAAAAATCTTACAATTCAAGGAGCTTTTCTCGAATGCTACCATTCATCCGATGTTTGGATTAGAACTTCATTTCATTCGATGGGTTGAACTTGTCGGTACTTTGTCCCAGGAAAATTTTGCTCATGGGCAAAACTCGGAATTTGGTCAAGGAATGGAGGCAAATGGTCTTTTTTCATCGTAAATTATCACCGAAATGGTTTCCTTACAGGGACCCATCGAAATTTGGGTAAATCAGAATCAGCAATCCTTTCGCACATCCGAATCGCAATCCGGATGTCCTCAGCTTCTTTCTCTGCTTTTTTAAGCCCATTATTCAAGTGGTCCGGTCAAAATATTTTCCCGACAAAGAATGCGGGCCTTCGGACACTAATATTGCACGCGCATGACTAATTGACGCGTACCTCCGGGCCCAAACTTTGCAGAGAAGAACTCAATTTTACGACTAGCTCCCAATAAACTTTTATTGTCGGCCTTAAGCAAGCGTTTTCCGACGCAACAATGGTCAAAGAACGGCAAAGAACGCCGATATCCGAAACAATGTCTCCGAGCCAACCGTCGGCTCTCTACCTGCGCCGTCCGGGGAAACGTGTTTCTCGGTGTTTTGTCTTTGCCGGGCGTCGACGCGATGACACACTCAAGTGTCGAGCGTTTTTCGCCTCATTATTATATTACCACCTGTGACCCTTGCCGGAGTGCGATGCAATTCCCCGGTCCTTCCGGTTCGGCCGAAAAAAAGGCGGAAAAAACGCCGGCGACCTTGCTTTGAACCCACCGACTTTTCCCCGGACTTTTCGATTTCGGGCGGGAATCGCGACGACGAATTATCACGGCTTTTTTAACGGCAACGTAAAAGTAAGATGTTTAGAGGCTCGTAAATCGCCGAATTTGAGACGTTTATGCGTCGATCCACGGATTTGAATAATATAATGAAAGGGTGCCATAAAGGCACATTGTGCCGGCAGAGGTTCGCCATTTTTTTACAAAATCGCAAAGAGTCGGGCTCGATAAGCGCTTTTTAAGAGGGGTAATGACGCGATCGCGCTCCCGACGCTATTTCGGAAAGAGACGACAAGTTTATGGGACGGCATTATGGAGCTCCGGGTGTGGTAGTACAAACCCCCAGCTGAGCACCTTTGGTTTTCGACGGAAATTTACTTATTCACGCTTTACGATTTCCCCGATTTTCTTCCTGGCAGTGTTTCGAGTACAACTTTTATTAGCCACTAAGGAGACCAGTTGTTCGATGACCGCCGGCACGAGAGATAATTTAATTTATTTGGCGTTACGGCCAAATGAATGATGGTCCATTTTTGGCGTCATTACGGACTACTGTTTCGACCGAGGCGCTGCCTATAAATGGACGCCTTGACGCGCCATACTGCGGCACGGTTTTATCGAGACGATGATATCTTCATCGGACGAGATTTTTAGCGCTTCGGAGAATCGGGCCCTTTCTTTTCCGACAGACGATTTTGGGATTTTACGATTTCGCTTGGCGGATGGTTTGAGCGTTTTGATGGATCGAAATGTAGGGGTTCGGTTTGTTTCGTCAGCTTTGGTCGTTTGGAATCGTAAAGTCGATTAATCGAAGCAATTAGGGATGTTGGTTTAGTCATTAGTTTTATCAGTTTTGTTAGGTAAATTATAATTTTGAGGGATTCGTTGAGTAGTTTAGCGGAGAGATGAGTTTGTCAAACACTGATAAAAAAATTGGTTAGTCTGAAAATGAAACGTTTTTTTATGAAGTTTGGTTGAAATTAATGGAATTGAGTTTTGATCTGATTGAATTCTATTTTGATTATATCGAGATTAGTTTATGTTGAAAAATGAGCACAATTGCATTAAAATGGTCATATTTTCTGGGTGCTTTTTATCTTTTTTTCAATTTTTGATATGTTTTACTTGGAAGTTTACGAAAAATGTTAACAAAAACCATTTTTCGAATCCGGTCACCTGTCCGCTTCGTCATTTACTGCCGAAAATGACGCCACTTATGGCCAACTGCGCGTTTCCCTTTTCAGTCTCATTTACAATCGCGAAAATTGATTTAAAACCACCTCCAAACAATGTGGAAACCAAAATCACAATGTGCCGCGCGTAAAACAATCAATTAGATCTCGACAATCAAATAACCGAACAAAAAAATGTTCAAAATATCTACCAGGTTTCGATAACTTTTTATTGCAAGCAGATCGAAATTGTATTTAAAAATACAATTGCGTTTTTAATTTATATGCAAAATGTAAATTTTTTCTAATTTGTAATCAAAGATAATTTTTGACTCTGAAAAAATGCATAACAAATTGTCTATAACTTTTTATTTTTTACTGTTTTTTATTAATTGAATTCTACACAAATTTATATAATTTGAAGTAAAACCAATAAATTTTATTATTTTAAAAAAGTGTGAAAACTTATCATAGGTTACACAGCAGAAAAGTATCATGTGAGTTACGGGGTGTCGATATATTTAAACAAATTTTTATATAGTTTCTCACTTGTATTGCAAGATTTATAAATGTATAAACTCAGAACAATTTCCCACGAAAATTTACTAATCCCAATGAAAAAAATCCCAGTAAAGTTTATATTTATTCCTCTACACATTCCCAACGTACACATAAAAATACACAACTTTCCGCCCAAAAATACCTGTACTTTTACACCTATTCTCCAACACATTTTTCCCTCAAAACTCGCCCCAAAACATTTGGCAAAATTTTTTTCCCAGCATCCTCCGGTCGATTCTCTCTTTAAAAAAACGCCGCGCTCCACCATAAAACCCCGTCGCCCGAAAAAATGTCGCCGTCCTTTTTGTCGGCGGAAAAACCGCGGCCGACAAAAACTTCAACGAAAACCGCCGCGCGGAATGTTGATTGTAATTATAAATAAATGCAACGGTAATTTATGGGATAAAGTTTTTGCCGCGCGCAGCGCCTCGCTTTCTGTTGTAAAGGAAAACAAAATGGCGGTGTTCCTTTAACAACCATCGGAGAAATCGCGTGTTCCCGCTGCACTGGACAAGGAACACACGCACACGGTGCACGCGACGAGACATACACGAAATTATAATACATGTTTCGAATCGTGGTTTTATACGAGACAGCGGCTGCCTGCAATATAACCATAAAATGCAGATAATAGCCGTAGGAAGGCACCGGGAGGGTCGCCGGGAACGCGATGAGGAACGAGGCGAGGAGCGCGAATAGGCGGGAACGTATAATGCCAGGCAGCGTTCGGCGCCATCTTGGAGGCATGCACGCAACCAGCAAAGGTACCGATGCAGCGCATGAAAAACGGCGAAAAAAATACCAGGAAATTTAATGGGAGAGGCAAGATGAAAAGGAATGGGAACCTCGTCTTCTTGTTCCCGATTGCCACGTTGAATGGCTCAACTTTATTATCATTTTACATGGGTACAGTTTCTCAACAAGATACCGGGAACAAGCGTCGCCCCTTATACGATCAAGGCTGAGAGAACAGTGTTTCCAGGCATTTTTATGCCGTAATTAAACGAGGAAAGAGAAACAAACAACAAACAGTCGCGGACCTTGCGGCTTTGTGTCGATAAAAATGACCGGATTTTTGGGCCTCACTTTCGCAGTGCCAATTCGGAGCCAGGCTGCACCGAGACAAATATTCGAGGAAATTTTACTGTAGCGTCTAACTGAATTAGTGGAACTGCTAAGAGCTTTTCCCAGATGATATATTTAACTTTTAACCTACCCCAAAAATGTTTATACCTTCAAGGGCATAACCAAAAATTGTTATGCCCTTGAAGGTATAAACATTTTTGGGGTAGGTTATGTTGTGATTACTATATGAAATGGAAAAATTCACTGCAGTTCTAGTAATTTTTTATATTAAAGAGTTTCTGATTAAAGTGGATTTGGAAGTATAGGATTGTAAAATTCTCAAATCACATTCTGAAAGATCTGAATGGACGATGTAATAAAAAGTTTACATTAGAGGTTAAGTTTTGAATCATTCCATTAAAGGTTAATTTTTTTACATTGAAATTACTAACATTTACTAATTCCTCAAATATGATCAGTTAACATGGAATGGAAATAGACTGAATAGAATAGAGCTCATTTTTAGAATGATCTATCCTCTATTCTTCAGTTTATTGATTGAAAATTGTACTAAAAAATCCTATTATTTTGAATTTACTTTAATCAAACTTTTTTTACGGGCTGGACGGTCGATCCGCCGGAATGACCGCTTATTGGGGGAGAAGTCTGGGATGGTTTTACGGAGGGAATCCAAGTTAGAGGGGCTGAGTTGAGTTATTCGAGTTGTTCTGTTTTGAACACCTTTTCAAGGGTTCGAGAAATTTCGGAAGGAACCGAATTTGAAAAGAAATTTTAAGCCGAGTTAAAGGACGTTTGTTTGTTTGTAGCACTTAATCCTGAGTACTTGACAGGGATTTCCCCTGTCAAATTCTGAATAGCTGGTACCTGAAATGGCATGACTCATTTGCCATTAGAGGAGAATCTTGATAATATGAAAGATGCAAAACTCTTGCAGATTGGAACTTCAAGAATGCTAAAAGGGTGCGTGAGTTTACATGAACTCGACGGATTACTTGAGATTATCGTTTTCTTTCATAACCTACAAAGTTCTTATTGTTTCAGACTAGACCTATTTCACTTAAAATTGGTTCCTTTTCTAAGGGACAGGTTTCGGGATGAGCCATTGATAATTTTCTCGACACTTCATGCGTTTCCTAAACTTAGCATTGTATTCTCAGATACTCATTCTTGTTTTGCAATTGTTACTTATTGAATAGAACTTTTCTACCATTGTTTATTCAGATATAAAATGCAGAAACAGATTAAGGCTGAAGTTTTGCCCTCAAAGAATCCAGCATGAAATAAATTGATCTGTTTTTCTTCTCATAATTAACGATATCATTACTTCTTTCGCGTGTGAAATAATTAATTGAAATATATAATTGGCAATTAACGAAGTAAAAGAAAACTAACAAACTGAATAATTCAGTGCAATATTTAGACAAAATCTAATCAACAACTTAAAACAGATTATTACATATTGACAATAAGATGTATTAAGATAAAGGGTAATAAATTATATTTTCCCGATTGATAAATACAATTTCTTGATCGACTTGGATATTTAGGTAAAACGAGAAATCTTATATTTTTCTGCTCAACAAATGTAAAAACACAACAAAAGTGTAACAAAAAGTTCGACACTTCAGTCGAGTTTACTTATCTTTTCCTGCGAGGAATTAACATGGTCTCGATTCAATCTTGATCAGATTAAATTTTTCACTCGAGATTTCAAGTATAATTTTTTGCCTTTTATGAGCGTCATTAAAAAGCGGATCAAGATTCAGTCCAAACAACATTAGTCCCTGCAGAAAATCAAAAAAGTGTTCGACAAAATCTGAAACATGAAATTCGCAAGCGAATCAGGTTAACGTCGCACTTATTTGTTTTTGCAACAGAATTGTTCTAATTTCCATGATATGGCGAATAGAATTATCAAAACATCATCAATGCTAAAAACAGTCACTATTTGACAATACATGCATAAAAAACATGAAATAAATGTTTCATAAAAAAGAACACAAAATTCACACGAACCCAATTACAAAACTCTACAACGATTTAAAATACTCAAAAACTAATCAATCGAACAGCCCAAAAATGCAAAATGTTTATCAAAAGGACAAAAATCGACTCGCGTCGGACGAACATCAAACAATCAAACCATTTCTACCAATTCAACAACGCCATCGCCACGTTTTCCAATCGTTCCAAATAAACAATTGCGGCGAAAAAAATGGACATTCATATGCACGAATAAAAATTGTGTGTACCAAGTACGTCTAAAACAGGACACAACTCACTGACGGTTGGAATCGGAATCGAAGTCCTGGCAGTAATGTTGCACGCTGCAACAATATAAAAGCATAAAATAATACTCGATTTAAATTTCGAATTATACAACATGCATATATCGCATCGGTGACCTTTGATTTATATATGCCGCGCCATTATGAAATCCGTGTCTTAACCGCATCGAAGACAAACGACTTCGTATCAATAACTCGGTTTCGCGATTCTGAACGCACCCTCTTTTGATTCCAACGAGCAGATAAATAAAAATGTAATAAATATTTTATAACTTGTGGCTCACTGTCTACTTTAGGCGTTTCGCTTTTCTGGATTACGAATTTGTCTTTGGGAGATAATGTTTCAGTTTGACCTGAAGAGTCTTTGAGAATTCTAAACCGGAAATAGGAAATAAAATTATCAAAATAAAAAAACTGCACAAGCAAGTTTTGAAAATAAAAAATGGGTTCATCACTTTTTCCTCAAGAAATTTTTTAATTTGATATTTTATGAAAGAGTTAAATAAAATAATTTTTTTTAATTTGAATTTTAAAATTGTTTAATTGTTTCATAGTATTTTTAATGTTTGATTCTATAATCTATGTTTTATGTTCCTATATTTTGTGTTTCTATGTTCCTATTTTTTGTTCTGTTTCATGTTCTTTGATTCTTTCAAAGCTCTCTTCTATTTCTGCCTTTCTCAGCGGTTCTATATTCTTTCAACATTCTGTTTCAAACTATTTCAAAAACATCAAACTTGAACCAATTCCAAATTACTCTGTTCTCTTGTTCTCTGATTATTTATTACATGTTCTGTTTTTTAATTTCTATGTTTCACTCTAATGTTTAATTATATCCATAATCTCTTTTAAACTGTCTCAAAAAAATTAAACTCCATGCCACTAAGAGATCGCTGTTTGCCCACCATTCCCGAAATGGCCATTCCCAATATTTGGTCAACGACGCCAAGGTGTCCCGTTCAATGATCTAATGGGCGTAAAATGTGCACCGTCCTACCGAGTTACCATTATTTCTGTCTCGACCCAGCTAT
>JABFPB010000710.1:0-27842 GCA_022817645.1 Ceratoteleas bidentatus
TTACGACGGAGCGGGAAGCCCACATTTCCGCCCGTCAGGGCGGGAATGTGGGTATTCCCGCCCGGAGTGAGGGAAAAGTGTTTTAAAATCGAGGACAAATGTCTTTTAAAATAAAACACTTGTTTTTACAGCGTAATGACGCTTAAATGATTATCCTTCAAAATTGCAGATATAACATCGCACACGATTCTACGTTAAAATAATTTGGTTATTGTGAATTGTCCTTCTCATATGTATAGTTCAACAAAACGTACACGCGATTCCCAAGAAAGATGTGGATAGGTGCATATAACAAATTTAACTTATGATGCTGAAGTAAAATTCCAAAACACGTAAATCAAACTCGTTCACTTCATTTTTGGCTAGCATTGAGTAAGCGATATATTTAAAAGCGCGTGATTTATGCCGGCGGACGTGTTAAATTAACTTTCTATTGGTTCGAATTGGTTTGTATTTATTGGGCCGGCAGTGCAATGTCTGCCATAGTATGCGGTCGATCGATCTCTTTCGGCGCTTATCGACACGACGACACTGCCATGCGATGTACGCTACGTTCATACGTGCGCGTATAACGCGATACACAATCGCGCACGCGTGCGCGCTTTTCTTGGGCAAATGTGCCGAAGCGTCGCGCCGAAACGCGCTCGGTTAACGCTCGGGAACAACGAATCGCCCACCCGACGCTTCGGATAATTTAAAGTCCGAGTGCCGAGGGTTTGTAAATCACCGTGTTTACGTGGAAACGCGAATTTGTGAAATTCGGACACTTCTGCGAGTGCGTTGCGAGAATTTATTTATTGATCTGTTGCGGGCTCTTGTGCAATTTTCGTCAGCGGTTGGAGTAATAAAAGTGGACGGATATTTTGAGAAAATATTATTTTATAATAAAGATATATGAAAGATGAATCATTTTTTTGAGAAGGGTGTTTAGAAATTACAATCGGTTGATAACATAAATGTATGATGTTGTATAATATCTTGTTATTGTAATTCAGTGGTAAAAATAAAATATGAAACCAGAAATAAAAATAGAGTTGGAATAAGATTGCTAAAAATGAAAAACGAACGAACAAATGGATGCAAAGGAAAAAGTGTGCTTATCAACTGATATATGTTTACCTCTCTTTTTTCTGGTTGGTGTACTCTCATACAATAGGAAAAACATTTTACATATAAATTACATACAAATTAAACTTACATTGTTTGGAAAGAATGGGTCGGTAAATATATTACACGATATTAAGTACGGTTTAATTATTTCTTAAGCATGTCAAATAATGTTTCTATTTCTGTGTACAATTTTTTATATTAATATTGTTGCCGTAAGTATTAAATATTTAGAGAATGCATGTCTTATGTCTCTTAATTTTTAACGACATTAATTTATCAATTTCAGTTTATAATACTTGATTGCAAATTTTTATATCTGAATAAAGAAATAACATCACTTTGAAGTTTCCACGATGACTGAATTATGTCCACTCATCATTTGACAATGAACGGAATATCACTTAGTAATTGCGATTCCTACTGATGGATGCATCGAAACCAATGCGTGATGTTGTTTGGTACGTTCGTAAAATTGATACGCTGAACTTTAAGCAAACGTAATATTCAACAAGACTGGTAAAGAGTACACTTTATTAAAATATTAAACTTATAGAAATACAGAAACAATTTTTATGTTATTTACACTGCAAAAACAAGTGTTTTAGAGTAAAACACTTTCTGTCCCCAGTTTTAAAACACATTTTAGCGTTTTAATTTTTAACCTATCTTTTAAATGGTAAAACACTTTAAGTGTTTTACCATTTAAAGTTTTTTTTAAAGCACGTTTTTTGTTTTAAGATAAAACAAAAAACGTTTTTTTTTAAGCACGTTTTTTGTTTTAAGATAAAACAAAAAACGTGCCTAAAACACTTATGAAACACGTAGTTTTTGCAGTGTACACAACTTGTTATTATTTGTTATTTCATCATAAACTCTTCCAGGAGACTCAGTTAAAAGTCCCAATTTGACGTGTTTCAGTGAATCCCAGTAACAGCGAAATAAATGCAACAATTAATTTTATTAAATTGTATTACTGATTCTTCTTCCATTGGACCATATTGGAACAAATTGGAATATCACAATTCGTTTTGTAAAAGTAGTGGCAATCTCAAAAGTTTGTCATGAAAACCAGAATTGTCGTTGCTTTAACGACAAACATTCAAAAAATTGAACGTCGTTGTTTCAAGGAGGACTGTTTTCAGTGTTTATATCCTAAATGTACAAATAAGGAAATTACTATACATGCCTCGGCATGTCGCTTACAGCAGCGCCACTGTGGTTACTTTCGCCATTGCCGAAGCCACGTCCTTCCGCCACCAATTTATACACAACCAATTACAGTCAACCTTTGGAATCAGTAAATCCACATCGAATGGATTTCGTCCAATGAGGCGGGAGCATGTGTATCTTCTGCGACATCGAATGTCCCACATTGACGCTGCTGTCGACGAAAAGACAAAGCATTCAAAAATGCATATTCATATAATACAAAAAATACATTACTGCTGCAAAAAACACATTGATGCTGCAAAAAATACATTAATACTGAAAAACTCTGAAAACTTCTGAAAAGCTCTGAAAACCACTGACAGTGCCAAAGTTGAGAGATTTTCAGAGTTTTGCACTAAACTGACAAGTCCAAAAGTCTGACAAACTCTAAAAGAGTTTGAAAAACTCTCAAAATCCCTCAAAATAGAACTTTCAGAGGTTTTCAGAGTTTTTCAGAATATTTGTCATTCGTTCCCACAGATTTTTTGTACAAGGGTATAAATACATTTAACCGATTCTTCTTACTTGTTTAGACTGATTCTACAATTTATTGACATTCTTCTAATTACTAAAAAAGCTGGAATTAAACTTCCTTTAAATCCGAGATCTGCATAAACAAAACGAAAAACATCTCCCTCTTCCCTCGAACACATAACCCGATCTTCTTCCACCTTTTTCTCAACCGCTCCACCTTACCGCTTCTCGCGGCGTAAACAGTTTCGCAAACAAAACCGCGGCCAAAACTTTGCCGCCGCCGACACTTGGCGTGTGCGAGTCGACCTGGCCATTAACAATAATCCAAAGTCCGTGGCCGCGCGAAAGGTTACTCGCAGCGTCGTAAACTGCTAACGCGCGGCTGCGTTCATATTGCTGAGCGCCTGGTTCACGAGCGGCCGTGCTTATTGCCCACAACGGCGCGCGAGCATCGTCAAAGGAAATGGTGGTTGTCGGTCGAAAACACCCGAACTCGGCCCCTCGCGCGACCAATCGGCGTTCCGGTTCGCTCGCGCGACTGGCCACGCCCAGCCGGGTGGGGCGGGTGCGCGCGCAGCCGGCGCTTATCGTGGCCGAGCGCGCGGCCGGTCGGGGTGGGAGCACGGCGCTCGTGGGAGGAAAAGGAGTAGGAGGCCAGTGGAGTTCGGGAAGTCGGCCAGCGCAGACGCGTTGGATGTCATAGCGATTTTCTGCGATCGCGACTGTTCATCCAGGCAGGGATTTTCGTGGTCAGCACGGAGACGCCGATTGCAGGGTGGTTGGTGCATTTGTGCAAGATCGAGGAGCGAGCGGCATCGACAGAGGCTTCCGATGGCAAGGACGATTTTGCGAGTGTTGTGTGACGGTCATTTTCGGTTCCGAATGTGACTTTGACCAGTTCGACGCGAAGAAGACTTTGATTGAAGCAAATGTTCAGGTGGAAGTTGGAGTAAACTTTGGAAGTCAAGTAAATATGAGAGTAGTGGAGTTTTGACGAAACTGGCCGTTCCGCTAGAGTAAAGAGGATTTTTTGGGACGAACAACTTGGACAATTGACCAAATTGTTACGGCAACGAATTTTCGCCGAGAACGACATTGAGGAAAGGACGAAAACCGAAGGAAGGTTGGAGGAGAGTTTGCCGTCGGACGCTCGCAGGAGTTGGAATGGTCTGAGGCGGCTAGCGAGCTGTTTGACGAGATAGCCCAAGGGTGAGATCCGGGTTTTCGGCAGGACTTTCTGCAAGCCGGAAGGAGGAATGCCCATGAAGGGTGAGCGGGGGAAAGCGACGGACTTCAGCATCGCGGCCATCATGGCGCCCAGGGGTCCGTCCTTCGGGCATTACCACCTGCAGGGCATCGGTGGTAACGCGACGGCAAACACCGATGTGGAATGCGCCAGCAAATCTTTTGTCGCAGCCTCGGACCTCGACCACCGTGAGTTCTAAACTTGGATTTTGCGAAGAGATAGCGTAGACGTTTTTTGCAGAAGTCAGCTTCGCTCAGTCCCTCAAGTCCACTTGTTGAGAAATTCCCGTCCTAGTTGCGTAATGTACTATTATTCAAATTGTAATATACATCCAGTTAAAGTTCAAGCTGTATTGCTACCAATTTGTACGGCAGAAAAATAAAAGTATGGGATGCTGTCACCGCAATCTTACCGGGTTTTAGTTATAGAAAAGCCAAAAAGTTTGGCAAATTGGTATTAATTTGATGTAACTAAATCTTTGGATATGCACCCGGATAGAACAAGATGTATATTATACATATATTAGATGGACATTTATACATAAAATAGACATATATACATATAATATACATATAATATACGTATATTATACATATACTAGATATATCAAATATGATGTTCTACCAGGGCAATGTTGACTGTAGGTTATAGTGGTAGACTGCATAGTGTCTACAACGACTAAATTAGAAAGCAGTGTATTGCAGTAGAGATGTAGAATGAAAAACGGAAGAGGAGTAGAAGGGTTTAAAAGATTCTAACTTAAACTTGATCCCTTTAGCCTGAAAGCAAATCATAGTTTGTCAACGTTTGTAACGTCTGCTGTGATACTTTAAACAACTTCACTCAAGATTTGTCACTTACTAGATAACTGCGATAGATAAATCGACTGAATAATTCAACCTTTCAAAACAACGGTGGTACATCAGCTAGGAACCCATGCCGATTCCTTCTTCCTCGACACGTTTATTTATATTTACATTTTTCCTCGTAAAACTCGAATTGAATGGATCCCGAAGCAAGGGACGATATTCCTTCCCGGCGGGCGATATTTTTTGGCTCGTACCAATGTTTTTGTGCACCGAAACACTAGTTCTAAAAGATGACTGTCGGCCACTCCTGACCCGTATTCTAATTCAACTCATCGTTTGACCACCGAAAGCGAAACAGTCGAACAACGACGAGTTTCCCGTAGCTGAGCTTTTCACCTTGGCCCAATGAAAAATGGTCTCTTTTTCCCCGGGGGGTGCGTCTTCGTGGACAGACGTGTCCCGGAATTCACTTTGTTTGGAAATTATTCCTTTTGCTTTGACAACTCCGAAGATATTTTAGGCCGCCCAGTTAATTGAGGGATTTATATTGATTTGTGGAGGCAATTTTCGGGTGTAATTGAGATGAACGGTCGAGTTTCGCTTTTTTACCCACGAGATTCGTGCATTTACTCATGGAATTAAATAGTAATCGATGATGCAGATGGGTAGATAATCGTTTACTTAGCCTCAGGCTTTCAGAATTATGGAGATAACCAGTAATGCGTGTACACGATAATCGTCACTGAACTGGAACTAGATTAGACATTGCAGCAAGGAAGAAAGCGACGCAAAAAAAAGCGTCTTTCAATTATTATCATCACGCACATCGATGTTAGGAATAATTTTACAAAAACTTCATTTCCCGACAAGACGCCATTCAACTTTTCCTCGTCACATTCTTTTCGACGAATCTTCTGTTTGAAAGCTTTGCTATGGAAATCGCAAACTGTCGATGATATCAGACAATTTGCTTACAAACGCGCGTTTTGCTGTACCGCCTTTGTTCTTCTAAGCAGAACAACCCTTTGTTCTCACGGAGCAGAACCATTTTTGTACCAGCTACATCCTCCCAGGCCACAATCCCATATTGACCCGCGTACTTGTAGAAACCTCTCGTAGTTTCATCAAGATAACCGTCGCAGACAGTCTCATTGGCGCGGTGTGAAATTATCTTAACAAAGCATCGACATCTGTAACATTTACGGCGAATCATAATCTAATGAATGGCGCACGGAAGCTGCTCGGCCACGAGCAATTTCCTTCGCGGATTTTATTTACTGGCGGCAGTAAATTATGCTTGACCAACTAGGGATTTCGCGGGACAATTGCGACTAAATTAGTTGTGCCTTCGTAGGAACTAATAACCGCTATAAAGTTTACACGGCCGGTGCGCTAGTAATTATCTGTCGTAACACCGTAATAGCTTTATACGCGCAGCCTCTCGCCCGACGTCGCTCCTTCTGAACGTGTCGTTCGTTCGCGGTACAATTTGACCCTTATCGATTTTTAAATAAGCCTAATCGTCGCGCTGCGTGCGAACTTTGACGCTTTCCCAGGCACATGTTTGCGTATCAGCCTCGGTTGATAAATTTCAGACATGACTCACATTTAATGTAATAATTTCTCCAACTATTCGTTTTAGAAAATAGGCTTGAATATTCAATCTCTTATTTTGAACAAAGAAAATGTGTGTGGTAATGGACAAGTAATTTCATGAAAAGTGAACAAAGGCCGTTATGTCACAATTCTGAAACGAAAAGTTGGGAAATGGAAAACTAAAAAAAGCTTGGAAATTCAACGTTTCAAGATGTTCAGTTTTATGGTACTTTCACGGTGATAATTCGGTACAGATTGTTAGAGGTCGGTTGGAAAAAACGGAAATGTTAACGAATTTAAAGACCTATTCACGTTAACGTGAATCGATTCGGTCGTTGGAGCCTTCAAAGTCAAAATCAGATGTACTCGATTGACGGGCATTCGAAATTCCTGACGTTATTCGTGTCCAAGCGCGTAATTGTGACGCTTCCACATCAGAGTGTTGAAAATCCATTGCTTCTTTTAACTCGGCATTTACAATGTTAATCACTTGAGACATTTCTTAACTCGGACGACGTTTTGGCGGCTTTATTTTCGGGAATAGTTGTTCGAAGAGTCCGTCGGGCATGAATCGTGATGATTATTACATAAGATATTTGTGAAAAACGCATTCAAACATTTATTGTGCGCCGTTTCAATATTGATCCCGGCGGATATTATATTCGGTTGTTCAACGACGCGAAAAAACTGAATGCATTTATAAATATTTGAGGTTTGCATTATACATGTCCCAAAAATACCATAAAGCATCTCACGTTTTAATCGATTTATGGAATCGAACATCAGATGTATAGTTTTTTTTATTTTAGCTTCGAAGATTATTATAAAGAAGCAGTGTCTTCAATAAGCAAACTATAATCAAATACATCTTCTCAAGAAATTACAAATAAGTAAATCAAAGAATGATTTAAAAAAATGAAAAAGAAGTGGTTTTTGTTCGGAAATTCGAAGCAAAGCCGTACTAAATTTGGCCTATTCCCGAACGCCAATTAACTTTACTCGGCGCGGCTGTTCGCACGAGCACCTCTGTTACTCGTTAGTTACGGTCAGCGGCACACATTTTGGCCATCCGAATGACGATTTTCATGCCCTCGAGCGTTTTAATTGCAGAATTGGTGGGCGCGCATGATCCAGCGCTCTTGTTTCCGATGCGCCCGAGAAATATGAGCGCGCGCACATTTCTCAAGATCAGCTTGCTTTTACCCAAGCCGACGCGCGACCACCCAGAATCCTGTCACCATGCGTGGTGCCCTCGGTGAACCACGCCGGAGCGCCATTTGCGTCGCGGAAACACGCTGATCATTAATTTTTTCCGCGCCACGCTCGACATTCGCGTCAGATTTACTGCTCTGCGCGCGATGAAAAAATCCGCCACGCCGTATTTTTTTATTCGCGCATCTTTATCAATTATCACGGCAGAAACGAAACGCCCGCGGTCCGAAACGAGGTAATCGTTTCTAATTTAAGCAGTGGAATCCGTCCAGTTGGGCGTATGCCAATATTAACAACAAGTTAATCGTTTACTAATCTTTTGACTAAATCGTTTTGTAGAGCGACTTCGTCGTGAATTAAACTCTACGGACAGCTCTGCATTCATTATCCACAAAATATAAATTGTCAGATAAAAATGTTTGAGTATTAAAATGTTATTATTCGAAGAAAATGTTTATAAATATGTCAAATTTAAATACAAAAATTCACAGACTAGAGAAACTTTCGAGTAAATGGACGATAGACATTCACCACATCCCTTCCGTTTTCTAATCTCTAAAAAATGGCCGGAAACATTCCCCAGAAGGTGCTCACAGCCGTCGTCTCAGCGTTGTACTTAATAGTCCCAAAACGTTTACACTGCGGGAAATAAATTTGATTTGTGGGGCGCGTATATAACGAGCGAGGACGCCTCGATGTGACAAAGCCTCGGCTTGGAGCAATCGGGCATTGACGGTGCGACGCCTCTAATGACCTGTCGATCAGCGTTTACCCGCCAAAACGTGCCAACGCATGTTATTACGCGCGCGCGTCTATGCGTCCGCAGTTTCGGCGCACTATTATTAGCATGTAAATGCACAAATGCGTGCACCTCTCGTCGCGACGATCGCGCCTGTCTGCGTGTTCACGTAAGCGCGCGCGACCGTTCACGTGCAATCTGCCGCGAATCAGCAAATCCATCTGCTTGACACTCCGATACGCGCACGCAACCAGTGTACCTTTATGACGTGTAACATCGGTAACGATCCCGAACACGACAGTCTTTTATATCAATTTTACGTGCTCGAGAAGCCGCCAGTGCTGTCTCCACGATTGTAATGGAAAATCGGCATTTTTGGTCGAAAAGTTGATGAATTTATGAATAAAATATGTAGGAGCGGCGAGAAAAAGTTCGTGGAAATTCATGTTTAAACAATTAAACGACATTAGAGAGACCGTAAAAAGTAATCACACTTCATAGAGATGATTTTGCTAATCAATTTTTTCTGAGCAGAATTCCATTCGGTGTTCAAATTGCTTCAAATAGCCATGTTTCAGGGCTCTTTTCAATAAGTGGTATGAATATGTATGGATCTTGTACAAGGATTTACGTAATTCAAATTTCCATCGAATTACCCACCTTCGAAAATACTTTTCAACTTAAACCTTGATCGACGCAACGAGCCAGCTCGTTTAACCCGCGAGACCCCCGATCGGGGCGTCCAAAATGATAAACAATAAAGGCTCAGAACGCCCGCTGCATGGCGCAGGCATAAAAATTTATCGGCACTGCTCTTTCCTTTTTTTATTACAGCTCGACCGCGATGATATATGATCATGTAAATCTCGCGCGGCAGAAATAAACATGTAAACATATTTATACAAGATTATTCAATGGTTCTGCCGCGTCATGCAGAGTCATTTGAAGTCAAATAAGTTCATAATGTGAGTGCACGAAATCGCGTATGATATTATACCCGACGACTAATCTTGTGGAATTATAAAAATTGCACGTGTCATCACGTGCTGGTTTATTTACTTTTTCCACGTCGCCGACTCTTCGGGTATCATTGCCGTCGACTTACTTGTTTGCCACTCTTCGGATTGTTACTTTGAGTTACATTATCAAATCGGCTCGAATAAATGCAAACTTGATTGATATGGGCCACATCTATGATTTCTTTATAATGTTCCTGTTTTATATTATATATATACCTTCGAAATACAGTAACTCAACTTTCACATTTTCATGACAGCTTATACATCATCATTATCCGACCTTAATGGAAGGATATCTTAATAAAACGGATCGCTGAATCCTTGGGGAGTGCTAATTGCTTTTCTAATTTGTTTAATATAAATTTGCTCATCCACAAATTTTCCTTACCGCGGTGCGCGCGCATGTGTACATAACGCGCTATCTGTCGGTGGTATCAGCAAGTTTCAGCGGAGCCAGGGCCTTTATTTACGGGCTTGTGTAACTTCAGCCGCTCAGAACGACGCGGGCTTCCACACTTTCTCGCATTTCCGCGTGATCCGAGCGTCGATCCGAGATTACGCCGTAATTAACGTTAAACGAACAACAAGCGCGCGCTAATTAATTCGAGCCTCGCCTCGTTCGATTCGCGTGCTTTTCAAATTTCCCGCGAAACGCGTTATTTCCTTTTGCAGGCGGAACGTTTCCATTGGAAAGCATTTATCCGTTTTACAGGTTAAGTAAACTTTTCTTAGTAAGTTTTCCTTTTGCGATAAATTAATTTGATTTAGTAATTAAAATTCTTGCAAATCATGATGAAATAATTTTTCCTTAGTTATCACGACGATCGAAACACTTTAACGATCATTTTGCAGGAGCAATTCAGCGAACTGCAACGCGCAGTCTAAGGTCTTAATGAAACCGCAAAGTGACGTTCCAGTGCGCGGATCTCGTTGTCGGAAAGCATGTATCTCGATTGGCTGCTGGCTCGAGCAAATTTGTCTAATCGCACTCGCTTTTGTTTAATGAAATAATTGCACGAAACGTTCCCCTGGCTCCCCTCCTCGCAAGAAACATTTTTCAAAGCTATCGTCGGTGGGATCTTCGTGTTTCGTCGATGCGCACGATGATTATGCATTTATGCGAAAACATTAGTTGTTATTTATTTTGTATGTCGTCGTGTTTCGATCTCGACGTGCAATCGTACAAAGTTTCTTTTAATTAATGATAAAACCGGGGAGTTTGTTTAAATGGGTTATGGTCCGTTTAAATTCATGTGATCCACATATATAACCGCGTGTCTACACGTATGACGTTGGATCATCAGCATGTGGTTAATATGTAACTCATTTTCCCAAGGAAATGGGGTTTGAAAGGGTCGTCGTCGAGTTTCGGAAGAAGTTGGCGGAACGGAAGATCCGCGCGGACTATGATCGTTGGTATTAATTAATGGCGTGAAACCAGTCTGTAAGTTAAGGAAGAGGCGCGGGTAAAGTTTAATGCGACAGAATTATCTAAGGATTGCGGCGGTGGCGTGTAACGTTGTGAGTTAATGTACCTTGCAGACCCGTTCGGTGGTGCCTCTAATTTCTCGCAATTTCTTCGCTACATTTGTGGTCGCGCGCGCCAACTTTTTGCATTGCTTCCGAATAAATTATCAATTCATTCCGCCGCGTTGGCCAAAGAAAGAAATCGCCGTTTCGTTTCGAAAATGCCCGCGACTGAAAATATTGCGGTCATTAGTGTAATTGCTGAAACGTTTCTCCGCAAGATGGCGATCGCATGCAAATGCCGTGACGGCGGGCGCTGGTTGCGAAATTGCCGAGCGTCAAACTTAATTAAACGATAACGGATGACAAAGATTATCGATGATTGATGACGATATTGTGGGATGCGTGCGTTTTTATTGCCGCGCAACGGTCAGGGCGCCGAACGCACGATTCTCACGATCCGGGACGCGCGAGCGGCACGTCGCGTGCTTCTTTCTCATAAAACGTGTTCATTAAATTACGATTTTGCGATGCCATAACACTTTGAGCCTCGTTGCGCGTTTGTCGCAAAAACACACCGTGCCGGGTGTTTTATCGCCGCGCTTTGCTGTTTCTTCACGTGTCAAACACGACTTTTGTGCGTCGACAAATTTATGCTTGCGCATTGCGCCGGCCAGCTGGGTAATTTGTAATGCTTCGACACTCATTAGGATGAACCGTTGCGAGTTCGAATTAACGAGAGGAATGACTAGCCGCTTTCTGCCGCTGTTTTAGGTTAGGTTTAAAGTTACACGGTTCATTTAGGGATCAGGTATCACATATCGTTTATAAGGACCATTTGAGTCCATATGCTTTATCTTCATAATTAGATTGATGAATGAACAGAATAGTTCCATCATTTGAAAAACCTAGACATCTATTATAAATTCCTCTTTATCAAGTAATGGCAGCCAGTATTATTCAGTTATCTACTTGTTTTAAACGTTTCATTTTTTATTCGCCTATTACCGTCCAGATAGCAGAAGACGTACCTATCCAGTAAAGAATTCCGGTATCAATCCCAATAACTCTTTAACCAGGCATTTTTTCGCTGTATACTTCGGGAGGATATGGTCCCCCATGGGTCGCGATCCCAAACAATCCATCAAAAGCATTCCAAAATGTAATTCTCCATAATTTGTCATTCGCAGACGTCAGCTCGTCCCCTGTAAACATAGTCGCCACCGCAACGGTAGTGACGGACGAAGCCTTCCAAGATGAAGACGACGTCGAGGAGGGTCTTGGCGAGGGCGAGAGTGAGGGCACGGAGAAGTCGGCGAACGAGGAGGACGAGGAGGTGGACGTGGACGTGGAGGAGTGCAGCAGCGTGGAGGACGGTCCGGTGGGCATGGTGGACGACCTGTCGTCGAGTCGCAAATACGATGGCACCGGGTCCTCCGAGGACCGCAAACATCGAAGGCGGACGACCTGCAACTCAGACGAGTTGCGCGACGTCGAGTGCCACCTCGAGACCAAAGAACTCTGGGACAAGTTCAACGATCTTGGCACGGAGATGATCATTACGAAGACCGGCAGGTGCGTGGCACGATCCAATGAATCCTTTCAGTTCACCCATTTTTGCGATACGATTCGGGTTTAGACGGTGTAAACAAAATTGGAAACGTGCGCAGGGATAACAAATGTCATGCATCCAAAATTAAAATTGATGAAGAAGGCAGAATGTTGAAAAAACAACAAATTTTGTTGAATCGACAAGCTCTGTTGGTTCAATATTAAATTCTGTTGACACAGCAGCCGATTCTGTAGGATCAGCAGCAAATTCTGTTTGTTCAGCAGCAGATTCTGTTGGCTCAGCAACAAATTTTGTTAGATAAAAATGAAATTCTGATAGATCAACAGTACATTTTCTTGATTTAACAGTAAATTCTGTTGGATCAACAGCAGATTCCGTTGACACCACAGAATTTATAGTTGATTCAACAGAAATTTATGTCAGTTCAACGGCTTTGCCTTCCAAAATCGTCTGTTCTTGGATTAGTGGCATTTTGTTATTATGTGCTAGGCAAAAGCTTTTGTTATTATGTGCTAGGCAAAAGCTGATATATTTTTAGGAGAAAATTGAAGGACGTTTGTGAAAACAACAAGTAGTATATAGGAACTACACCATTCATATCTGGTTGGTTCCTTGTATATACCTGAAGGAACCAACCAGATCTCCAATAAACGAAAATCAAATATCCAATAAACAAACATTTATTTATTAGATATTTGAGAACCTTACAAACCCGATAATACGGAACCTGGAACAGTTCATTCAATGAATCCGGTTGAAATAATATGAGACCTAATATGAACCTCGTAAAAGGTTCTATCTTCTGATCTAATTAGATCGTCTATTTATGGGACACCGAATGCTCCACTTAACTAAGAAAATCTGCACCTACCTAAATCCTGGACTTACTTGAAGACTAAGTCCATTTTTTTTTGTAAACTTGTTCAGCTGAAAGTCAAGGTGCCTTAGATATAATTTATATGACTCGGTTTGCATTATCCGCCCCGGTGTACCGTGTCCATTTTTACAGCTATGCTAATAAAGCGGGCGGTCGCAGCTGCGCGCCGCCGCGTGCGTGACCGTACAATTATAGCCGCCGCCAGGTACCCCGAAATTTCGTCGACTCGATCGCCAGCCGATTGACATGCGCGCTCCGAGCGTTTCAAGGTGCATTTCAATGAACGTAATTCGATCGGCCGCGCGAGACCCCGGCTGACCCAGTTCGGTCCGGCCGCGCGCCGCGCCGTGAATGAGAGCTCGCGAGCGCAAAATAAATGATGCGATTTATTTTCGCGACGTCGCGCCCGCGCGAGCAATAATTAATCAGCGCGATGGTTATGAATGGGCCCGAGCTAATTAAATTAAGCGCTTGTTCGGAAGCGACGCGCCCGGTGTAACAATTTGTCAGCGGGCCCCGGTACGTGCCCCCGAAGACGCTGCGAAATTTCGCAAAAGCTACCCCCCGTCGGCGCGATCGATTGGCACGCCAAATGCGCGAAACGGTCCGTCGTTCTGAGCGTGACAATCAATAACGGGATCCCAAAAAAAATTGCGCGACATTAAGTTAGCACGGGAGCGACATTCGTGGACAATTTCTGTGCAAATGGAACGAGTAAAAAATATTTGACAGAATTTAAATTATTATATACAAACAGTTTTCAAAATTATCTAAACAAATTCAGATAAATGTACTAGAATTTTTGAAAATATCTTTATAAAATTTCCATCTAAAATAAGCTGATATTGTACTGAAACTCGTAACACCCAAGTTAAGTATAAAATGTGTAGGTACCCATAAAAAGTGGTCCAGAGCTACTTCCCATCATTCATAGATCGACCTCAACTGTCCGCAAAAAGTCAATTTCTCCATGGGAACCGTGTTGACTTCTTCCCTTCTTACGTATCGTTTTACGTGCCTGCGACATTGTTTCCATGCAAATCCGACGGCGATGAAAATTTGGGCCCAATCAGGTGTAATTGTGGCGCCCGCCGGGGGGTCAAGGATCGCGCCGCCGGGACTCGTCTTTCCCACCGTTCTCCCGAGCGTGGCGGCGAATAACCTCGGGCGAAAAATTGGCCGCATAATAAGCGCCGGAATATTCGTCGCGTAAATGTTTCGTCAACGGCGCGGGCCCAAACGAACTGTTGATTGGGGCGAAATATTTGCAATCCCCGCGTCTTCGCAGCCTCTCCATCTTTCCCTCTCTCTCTTTTGAGTCGACTTTGGTACGGCTTGCCAGACGCGCACTCGTCCGTCTGATAAATCACAATCAAATGACCGAACGCTGAGTGCTTTTGTGTCAAAGCATGAAAGCACGTAACGGTAACGCGCGCTGTTTGCAGATTAAAGTGACGCCGCGCAACGCGATCCGATCGACAGATAGATAGCACGACAGTTCGACGGGTTTTAGCTACTGAAGATATGACGGGTATTTTTGACAAGTGCGCGCTTAGATGACTGGTCACGTCGTAGCTTATCAAGATTTTTTTTGCGCTACTTAAAAATTTAGCTAGTTCTTTGACGGTAGTTATGTACTTGGTGTCGATTTTAAAAGTAGGCGTAGGTGGATGGCGTTGGTTGGTTGGAGTTTGCAAACTTTTATGAGCATAGAAAATAATATGCTGGACTGAAAGACAATTTTAAGACTACAACCTGAAAAATGTAAACAAAAAAGAAAACATATCATATAAAATGTTCCATATAATTTGCCGATCATCTGTAGTCTGCCAACGCTGGCCCAACCCAGGTCTAATGTTGGGAAAACATGTTTTTACCTACATATAATCGTTCGAGGCTTCGTTCGAGCCAACTGAGATCTAAGAAACTCAGATAGATAATCAGTTGCCTTGCAATTGATAATTACATTAATCAGTAAATAAACCGGATTTACTACAAGTGATGTGAATAGTTCGTTGCAATTCAAACTATTTGGTTGGATGAAATATATATAAGCAATGACTACTGGGCCCCAGTGGCAACAGCATTTTTTAAACTGGAAAATAATATCTTCGTACATGAATCATACATCCTTTAATGTCCAAATGCTCTACGCCACCAACGAATAAATTGTGTGTAGCTCGAATATTGCAAATATGGATGACATTTGGCGTTTCAAGTTGATTTCGTCGGAAGCGGGAAAGGTGTTGAGATGTCTTGGGAAAATCCGTTATCTTCGGCGCCGAAGCTCGCTCGAGTCGGTCGCTTGGCAAAGCGACTTGGCAGCCCTGCCAGGTGGTGTCACTATGATAATTATAGTGCGCGCGCTGGTCCTGCCGCGGCCGATCTCGGCCGCTCGCCCTGAACCTGGCACGTGTTGGTGTGCATAATGCAATGTAGGTTGACGGCGACCGCGCTGATGAAGCGTTCGCGTGACGAGTGCGCGTATCCTGTCTCTCCGTTCGTTCGTTCGCACCTTCGCGCGGCCATGTGGGAGGCCAAGCTCACATGCTCGCGCCGCCGAGAAATTCTTCGTTCTTTCTAACGTTTACCGGTTATTTTCACGCTTGTTGCCGGCTATTGAAACGCCGCCGAGGGAAACCATCAATTTCACTTACGAACAGCGTTCGCGCCACTTCTCGGAACATTGCACCGCGGCTGCCGATGGCTTTCTTTTTTTGCCAATCGCGTTTCGCCGAATATGATAACTGCCCGTTTCGGGGGGCGTTACATTTTCATCCAAGCTCATAGTCCATAACATTTCTGATGTTCGATCTGACTGAAAATAGATTTAGAAACAAGTTTCAGCGAATATTGTCTGGGTATACAAAAGTCATCTGTTTCGCTCTTTATGGTCTTCCTAAGTGCTTCGTAAGTGCTTCGCAAGTGTTCCATACTATTCTTGCAGTCAAAATAATCCTCACCCCCTTTGCAGAGAATTGTTCCGCCATTCATAAAAAAACGTGTCTTCTTAGATAATCAATTAAGCTCACCCGACTACCATGACTCTCGCGATATTAAAATCAATGGTCCAAGCGGGCCAATTACCTGCGCCAGCAACTAATGAATTTCGCGTCGGCGAGGCGTTTTATCCCGCGGCCGGGCGCGCGATTAAAAGCAGGACGGCTATTAATTGCCCAGCTCGTTTGAAAGTAAGATTTTACTCCACTTTGTGTCGCGTCGCATGATCCGTGGCGTTTTCCAATCGGCGGGCCAGCGCGGCCACCAGCCCGGCCGTCCGTTGGATTCTCGGAAGGGTGGATCACCCGACACGCCCCGAAACAGAAGAGTGATGAATCTGTATAACTGGCTGCCTGGCCAGAATAATGTGGTAATATGAATGCTTCCACGTTATGACGGCAATCAAGTCCCGGCAGACGCAGTACATCATCGCGTCCGATAGACGTAGAACAAAACGCTGGTGACGTTGATGAGTCCGCTTATTGTGCGCCTAAGCGTTGTCGTACGAGCTGGCGAGGATGATCGATACGCGTCTCCCGTCTGGACGAACTTGGCACGTTAAACACAGCCGAATCAAATGCTTCGTGATTTGTGGCCAACTGCCGATCATTTTTTCTCTGAAACGTGATTTCGAGTTTTCGTTGAACTAGAACTGCCCTAACAGACACACCTCTGAAACACGTAGATTCGACGTGGAGACTACGTCGAATCTACGTCCGAATGTTCCTCCACGTAGAATCCACATAGATTCCATGTTCAATGTCTATATGGGTGTATTAGTTGAGTTACTGGGATGGATTAAAATGAGCTTTTCTATTTTGTTGTTAAACTCTATTTTTCCTTGAATTTCATCTACTTAAAGTAGGTGAGTGGGTCGGAAAGTGTCTACTTTGCGCCCGCTTGCGAAACATCCGCAGTCGCAACATTGTGCGAGTATAAATGCAGGCCCAACTCAAAGGTGGTAATTATGTGTTGCGCAGACGAATGTTTCCGACATGCCGGGTCTCCTTCAGCGGACTGAAATCGGACGGCCATTACGCCGTCTTGATGGACATCGTTCCGGTGGACAACAAAAGGTACCGATACGCCTACCACCGGAGTTCCTGGCTCGTGGCCGGAAAAGCAGATCCACCGGCTCCGCCGCGGCTCTACGTGCATCCTGATTCGCCGTTCAAGGGTGAGCAGTTGCGGAAGCAGGTCGTGTCGTTTGAAAAGGTCAAGCTCACTAACAACGACATGGACAAACATGGCCAGGTACGTGCCCATTTGATTGTAAATTTCCTTAAGCCAAAGAAAATATGTAGACATGTGAAATCCAAATTATAGATTCCGAATTCGTGTGGGTATTAAATGTTGCACTTCAGTGAATAGGTAGATATATCTTAAAAGCAGTAGATGGTGTAGATAGACAGTCCATTTACTCTCTAGATTGTAGCAGTTTTACCATTTCAATATTTACTTTTCCTGTCTAGATTGTAATCAATCGCTCAATTTCAAGCTAACTTTTGCAGTATAATCTAGATTATAAATACATATTTAAATACTTCGAAACCGACAGTCGAATAAATGTAAATGTAAATCGAATATAAGGTCTACAGTATACTGAACCATAAATAGAGAAAGGCTTTGTAGGTGAATTGTAATGATTCACATTAATTTCGACATAATTGCAATTGTTCGATTGACGTGTTGTTGACGGTATACGAAGGCGATTTGCGCATTTGAGAATATTAATTATTCTAAGTGGTATAAGCGGCTACCACCTGTCTACGCTTGAAAGTTTTCCATCAGACATCAACGGGTAGCCTTGTTATTTGTCGGCACAACTTTTTCAATTGCGCAAATAACGCGAAATCGAACATTCGCTAAGCTTGCGCGTGCAAAAGTTAATAATTGCACGTATTTATGGCCACAAACGATATGCCTTTATGTTAAGAAAGGATCGTTATGCAATGGTGACATAGATTCTCGTCAGCGTAACGATCCGCGCATGCCACTGTCTAATCTCGGTACAAAAATGCGCGTATTGTTCGTGTTTCATTCGCATGAATTCTCGTCCAAAATCGTCGGCCGTTTATGTAGAGCTCACGTGAGTTGTGCTTTTCGAGGGGAGATCGTTGGTTTTATTTGGAATTAACACGATAGAATGTTGTTGAACGAGTTTTAAATCGATGTTTACAATCGTAAAAGTTTATTGCACTTATCATAATGTATGCATATTATACACTGAAAAGAGATGCTTTTTACAAAATTAAATACGACTATCACGCAACATTAATTTTTCATAAACACAAGAAATATATTAATCTTAATGACCGAGGCAGTAGCTCAGTTGGTACACGGAAAAAAAAGAATCGCTGGTCCACCAGTTGGCACTGCTGGGAGAGCCAGTGCGAAGGATGCGAGCAATATAAAAACACAACGAGGGAAACAAAGACACAACGATAGCGTCGGCGGTGCTTCTTTGTTTCTCTCATTGTGTATACATTGTTCGCGTCCGTCGCACTGGCTCTCCCAGCAATGCTAATTTTGTGGTATAGCAGTGCGACTGCTGTACCAGCGATTCTTTTTTTCCGTGTAGCGATATCTTGCCTAAGTACTATCATTCTGGAGGTAGCGGGTTCATTTCCCACTGCCGGCCACTCTGTTCAAGGTTTTCGTGGTTCCCTTGAACGTCAGGCAAATGCTGTGGAGTTATTAAAATCGAGCCACGACTCGCAATGTATGTATTTTTTCGGTGTATCTGTCTAGTGTTTGTATTTGTCCCCCCTGCATACGCAAGAGCGTGAAAGCAGGAAAAAAATTTTAAAAATGCAGTCATAACTAAATATTTAGTCGATTCAACTAAAATTTTTGTTACCTTAACTATATAATGACAACTGAAAAGACTTCAGTTGTCATAATATAGTTAAGGTAAGAGGACACATCATCTCGCACTCAGAAAAAAAATTTTTTAAGAATATTTTTCATTTGACAGGTAACACTGATATCCTCATCAATTTTAATCGATTATTGCAATATTGTATGTATTCAATATGAATATATGTTATTGTATATGATAATTAATTCATTAAATAAAATAATCATACATTAATATCAGAAAGGAATGACATGTGAGGTTAGAGCGCGGGTGTCGAGGATGGCGTGCGCATGAATTTGGTAAAATGAACCAAATGCTTTGGTAAATGATTTGGTAAAACGGACTAAATAATTTGGTAAAGAGAACGAAAAAGTTTATGACGATTTGGTCAATTCAACCAAATATTTCTTTAGGTTATCCAAAATATGTCGGGATTACCGAATTAATTTAACTAAATAATTTATTGGTTTTCTTAGTGTTTTGTAACCATAAAAATGGTTAGTAGACCCATACAAATAGTTACGACACTAGAAATGATTAGGACAACCATTTACAAAAATTGTCATAGATGATATAACTAATTTTGATAGTCGATATACCTATTGCAATAGTTAGTATAACTGCACTGCAAAAAAGAACTGTAAAATTACAGTAAATATACTGCATGACAGTCTATATTAAATTTTAGCGAACAACTGTAACGAACATTACAGTGAAATTACTGAATTCATTCCAGTTCGTCAGTAAAATTGTTGCCAACCTTCGAACCAGGATGGTTCACAGGTCTCGAGTAAAAAAGAAACTGATTATAGACAATTAATTAAATGACAGATATTTGTTCAACAATTATTATCATCAATATCTTACTTCAATTTTTGTGTGGAGATTTGTTATATAATAAATTACTCAAAACGAAATTTATTATGAAAACTTTAGTATGGAATAAAAACATAGTTTTGAGGTGATTTTAACCTCAAATGTCACGCCGTGCAATAACATCTTCTCAAATTTAAACATTCTGAATATGTGTGACTAATACATGAAGAATATTTGCGATTGAAAAGGTATCCGAAAGGCATGGTTTTTTAGATTAAAATCACTTTGTTAGATGATTTAATTTATTTAAAAACAACATTTTGTGTGTGCCCTGGAAAAACTTCTGCAGGAATTTTCGCATGATCATTTATTTTCCTCACGGGAGGGCGGGAATACCCACATTCCCGGCCTGACGGGCGGAATCAAGGGCTTCCCGCTCCCTCGTAAGAAAAAAAATCGTACACGGCACGGGGGGTATTTCGGATTTCTTCACGAGTGCACTTTCGGAACGACGCGAAGCCCAGTTCTGTAAGAAAGGAGTGATGTAATATACTATTATTCAATTATTCTCATTGAATATCACTTACAACAAAACACTAGCGTTTCAAACCGCTTGCAATGAAAAGTCAGCGTATATTTAGCGTAATTACAGTTTATTTACTGTAACATTATACGAATACTGGAAAATTACACACAATCTGTAAAGCTACAGTAAGAATGTAATAGTTTCCAGTAAAACTTCAAAATGAAAGTGTATATGCTGCATTCTTATAGGTTCACTGTAATATTCTAGTGTATTCTAGCTTTAAAATCTAGCTTTAAAACCTACTGTAAATTTACTGTTCTTTTTTTACAGTGTATGTTTAGTAGCTCATAAAACTACTTTAATAGTTAATTTGACTATTTCAGTAATTGATACGCCTATTTGAAATTGTTGATATAACTTACTCCTGAAATAGTTTATGTAACTATTTTAATACAATAAGTACGGTACCGTCAGCATTATATAAAGTCATTGTAATTATTAATTATAGTTGCCAGACTATTTAAACCTTTGAACTACGCATTTTAATGGGCAGAGCAAATTACCTGGAACTGAGTTATTATATGTTTTTTGGGTCGCTGAATACGAATCTGAACTCGAAATGGCAAAATTTAAATTGGCGGATCCAATATGACTAATCTAAAGTAGGAAAAATGCTCAGATTTCCGCAAAAATAATATTTTTGCGGAAGTCATGTTTTCTGGTTCGAATTCAGATTCGCTGAATACGAATCTGAATTCGAAATAGCAATATTTAAAATGGCGGATCTAGGCCGGCAAAAAGTAGTAAAAATGCTCCGATTTCCGCGAAAATGATAAGTTTCATGTTTTCTGAGCCGCTAAATAAGAATTTACCTCGAAATGGCATAATTCAAAATGGCGGATCCAATATGGCGGCCATAAGTAGGAAAAATGCTCCGATTTCCGCGAAAATGATATGTATCATGTTTTTTAGGTCACTGAATCTGAACTGAAGTGAATCTGAACTCGAAATGAATTAAAGAACCCCCGTGGAAATTGCCAGAGTCGTTACCACAGTTGGGCCGAAGCTATTCAGTTCTAGCCCAGCACTGGAGTGATAACGTCATGCCAGAGTACCAAAATCCCAAAGTCGGGCAGCTATTGGAGTAATAACGTCATGCCAAAGTACTACAATACCAGAGTCATTCTGTGCTGAGTCAGTACTGGGCCATATGGTTTTTTCCAACTGGGAAGGGGTCTTTTTAACAAAAAATAAACGTATAATGTTCTTTGTGAATTAATATTAATATATGATTTTCGATTTCGCCGTTCTACTGTTGTTTCTTTTTGGTGGTATCAGACGCTTTTTCGTTCTACCGATTATTCTTGCAATAACGAAAAAAAAGAATCACAAATAAAAATTATCCTAAAGTTTAATGTTACGAAAATAAAGAAAAATAACTATTCGTTTCGCCATATTGGATTCAGCATTTATACATTTTTCAATTTTGAGTTCCGATCTGTATTTATCGAAAATAAAAACATGACACTTCATTTTCATTGACATCAGAGCATTTTTTCTACTTTTGATCCGGCATATTTGATCCGCCATTTTGAAATGTTGACATTTCAGGTTCAGATTCGTATTCAGCGACCCAAAAAATATGATACATATCATTAACGCGGAAATCGGGGCATTTGTCCAACTTTGGACCGCTATATTGGATCCCCCATTTTGAAATTTGCCATTTCGAGTTCAGATTCGTATTGAGCGACAAAAAAAACATTTAGTAACGTAACAACTTCACTTTCTTTTGTTGAAAATCGAATCATTTTTCTATTATTTATATTGTTGTGTGCTAAAATGTAAACAATTTAATTATATTTCCAAAAAGTTCGAAACCAACGATACGTGAATTAAACAAAAGAAACAAATTTCTTCAGATCCATGTTTCATCACAACGTTTACCTAACGATGAGCTGGCGGTTGCCAGGATTGTACCAGTACTGGGCCGTTTGTTTTTTTCCGCTTGGGTGCTAAATCGAGGATCGTCTGTTCTGAAACTTAGTTGCACGTATAAGTCGTAATTGAAAGATTGATCTGCCCGTCGGCGCTATCTCGCGAGACGGTAACGACAGGCGTAATGGACGCGAGGTGACGAGGGACGTAGGCTAGATAACGTAATCTGGGAAGTTTGTGCGAGCGTTTGGAAGAGGCCTCGAAATCAATTTGGGGGAACGAGTGGGATAACGGGATAGCATCGCGACGTGCCGTAAAAGAAAAACGTGAGTCGTTTTTCTTTTACGCTTTTTTGTCGATTGCGTGGAGATCGAGGCCCCGCTGGCAGGGGAAATTGAATGCTCGTCACGAGCACCGATATGTGCTGGTGAGGCGCAATTGCTGGTTGGGACATGCGATGATGGAAGCCCCGGTCTGGACCGCGAGCAAGAACACCTGAGTATTTTGGTAAATTAGTTTTTTGCGCTTCTCACGTTCGGCGGATGGTTAATGAACAGCCTCCAGTAATGCGAATAATTCGTGAGGTTTCGTTTTATTCGGCCAGATCAACAGCTGCAAGCTGAACTAACAACATGGTAGTTCGATAAACGTTCAGGTGTAGAAATTGAACGAAATTGCGAGAGTTAATAAACGGAAATTGTTGGGTAATGTTGTGTAGATTTGCATAATGGCTGTAACCGCATGGGATTGTGGTCTATTATTTTAAGGAGATAAACAGTTGAACGAACGGAAACTTTTTTATTCAAGAGTGCTGTCATCTATTTTTAAAGGAGTGGTTTCAAAACGTTTCATAAACTGTTTCTTAGTTATGGTTTCAACGGTACTTTTGATTTGTTACGTTAACAAAATTTACATCTTCAAAAAAATGATATAATATAGTGAATTTTATTTGTATGATTATTCACAGTCGTTTAACATTGTTTAATAAAAATAATTATAATTAGTGTGCGAGTATTTGATTAGTAAATAAAATATTTTTATTTATTTTCATAAATGTTTAGAGCCTAGATTGTAACACATAATGTAGAAAAGTTTATGGGATGTAATATACAATTTAAATGTGAAGTTAAACATAATGAAATGAAAGGAAAAGTGAAATCTTACACTGTACGAACAATTGGCTGGACAACTTTTCCAAAAATTAGAAAGTTCATGAGTGTTTTATGGCGTCTTTGAAGGAAAGCCCCGCCTCCTATCCCCTCTGCGGAAGCTTGCTCCTATAG
This sequence comes from Ceratoteleas bidentatus, assembly GCA_022817645.1. NCBI lineage: Eukaryota > Metazoa > Arthropoda > Insecta > Hymenoptera > Scelionidae > Ceratoteleas > Ceratoteleas bidentatus. The sequence continues at coordinate 23,755 of JABFPB010000710.1, forward strand.
TGAATGACTGTTTCGCTTCGCGATTTCACAGGTGGAGCCACACTTTACACGCATACAGAGTCAGTTCCAATGGAAAAAAGTCATGTAATGTGAGAATATACTGATAATTGAACGGTGTCTAACCATAATTAATGCAAAATAAAAATGACGTTTAATTGATATCGCAAGTTTAATCACACTTGAGCATAATTTAATTGATTACCTTATAACTTATAACTGAAAAAATGTTTAACATGTGTCTCTGATCGTTCTATTCAATTTACAATTTTTTAATTTAACATTCAATTATATTTTTATAGTAAGATGTCACATTCGTTTACATAGAAGCACTTATATGAAGTATATGATATGATACATGGAACAATGGATGACATTAATTAATCCTGGTACAATGTATTCTGTAGCCGATGCGTCTTATTATTCAAGAGATTTGAACGTGGAGAACATAATCTACATCGCTTTGAACAATAAACAAAGAAGCAACTATGAAGTTGAATTGATTAAAATAACTGAATAATTCAGTTCAATAAGATGAAATCATTAATGCTATACCAGTTAATGAAATTCATCATAGGAAAGAAGAGAAAATTGTTTATTTGGTTTTATATTCATAACAAGTTATTTGTTCACGAAATTCTTATGCATGAAAAAAAGTCCCGCGATACCGACCAGACTTTCTGTGAAATTTCTAGGTTAAGACTTGGTATAATCACATGTCAAAACCTTTATGGTATCAACAAGTCTAGACTTGTAAAAATCACACTGTATTAAAAAAGAAGCCTGCATTAGACAATCACTTGCTTAATGTAGACATTTGTCATCGATTTTAGACAATTGTTTGATTTAGACAAAACCTGCCTGATTTAGACAATGTCGCTTGTATATTTTTCTTAATGCAGTCACAAGACTGCAAAATTGTTGCAGCTAATTATGGAGATTTATAAAGAAAGCCACAAATCAAGTCTTACGGAACTAAATAGAAGGACAGCGAATTCGACAAGATTTTTTTTCCGTGTGTATTCCAAACATTTACTCAATTCGTTTAGTTTATAAATTTTTGTTAATGAAATTGAACGTGAAAACAAATTCACAAAAATTATTTAAAAGCTTTGTGCTTAACGACTTAGATTCTTTGGATTTGTTTTGAAAATATTATAGTCACGTTAATTGAATTCAAATCACTTTCGGAAAATGTGTCTTATCGTCAGTTTAAAGAACTGAGTACTGAAACATATTTAATTCCACATGTAACCCTCAAAATAGGTTTTGGCAAACATATATTTTCAAATTTATTTCAATAAAAACATTCAAAATCAATACAGACATCTCCGCTTGAGTCAATATTTCCAATTCAACACTAACTGGAACTCTAAAACTAGACAATTACTAAATCCAACAAAAACAAAATTTTCTATTCTCCAATCACATAAACTTCTCCAAAAACCCTAATTCTGCCCTGACAAAGCTTTTCGAAACCAGGCAATAAACCCGAAAACGCTAACCCCGAATCCGTTCGAAGTCACGTTTATTGGCCCGTAGTCACTTTGCAAGAGATTCGGTATAAATAGAATCCAGGAAGTTGAGCCTACGGCTACCCTGAACGGTCCAATAAATTCGCGCCATTCAATTTTCCACGGGACTTTATAGCAACCCTTAGCGTCTTCTTTGGCGCCATTAAAGCGCGACCATCAGGCCGGGCAGAGCAAAAACCGCAGGCCTCCGGCCAGGACGCTAAAGGTATCGGCGCGCGCTCGGCAGCTGCGCCGGTTTCGCGCTGCCCTTTTGTTGCGCATAAAATTTGAATGAACCGGTGAGCGTAACGTCGATCGCGGCTTTAATAAAGGCATTAGATTAAACGCCCTGTTCCGTTATCAGCGGAGATAGCATCGTGCGACGCGCACGATTTTCGTGTACGAGCAAAACGTCGCACCACCCGAACAATTCAATCGCCAATGACTTGTTAACAAACATTCTTTTTCTTTATGAACGGACAAAAAACAGTCGGCACCGGCGATCCGACGAGCGGGAATATAAATGCGCGAACAATGTCTTACAGGCCGGACAGAGACGGCCCGAGCGGTGGGACGAAGATGGAGCGGCAAGATACGCGCGCGTACAAATATATCAGCGGCTGCTTGTGTGCGCACCTCTAATGCGCACACTCGCGCGCGCAAGCGCTATGTAAATGCGCGTGCGTGTGGGTAATTCATACGTGCGCAGGCGCGAGCGCAATTGCACGCACACATCCGCTCGCAGGGCCCTGGGGTCCCACATTGAGTTGTAAAAGCGTTGGCTCTCGCCGCCGGGCGGCATGGTCGCTTATGTAAAAGCGGCTACACGCCGCGTGATGAGTGGACGCCGCAGCAGCGTTATTCTTTTAACCCGTTCAACGCCGGAGCGGGCTGGCTCGTTACGTGCCGCCACTTTCCCGCCCTTCGGCGGAGACCGGACGGAGTCGGGCTGAAAAGTACCCTTTTCGAACCTCTTTTCTGGCGCAGAAACGAAAAAAAGTTGTGGCAAAGATAAGGGCTTTGTTGTTGCATAGGCACGGGCTTGGGAAATTAGGACTCGGATGGTTTACAGTTCAGGTAGTGTGAAGTAAACAACCAGTTTTAACAAAAAGGTTTTACGGTGGGTAGTCGGTCAATGACATGGTCTTGGGTTTGATTGTTTTTTCTGGTAGATTGCCTGTAAAAGAAAGGGAATTTAACGGTTATTGAGATAATCTACTTAACTTAGTGTACATGTTGAACTGGGATTAGTAATACAGAGGTGTGATTTGGCCATTTAGAAAAATAAACCGAATAAGTCAAAGTCAAGACAATATGAACAGCCTCCAAAGAAAAGAAGCAATCTAGGAGGTTTTGTGGAAAAACAGGTCGGTGACATGTTTTTAGGGTTAGTTGTTTGGTTTGGAGCCTCTGAATGTAAAAGAATAGAGATTTAATGGTTAGTAAATAGTTTACTTACTTGAGTCAGGTATTGGGCTTGAAAGAATCCCAAAACGATGCCGAGTTGCCACTTTTAACTTCTGTGCTCTTTTCATAAAAAGACCAGTGAAGTTAAAAGTAAGACAATAACGTGTTTTTCCAAAGTAACCAATCAATATCTTCGGAAATAAGATCTGTTTATCTTTTTTTTGTCCTTACTGTATACTCGCGCCTTTCGCTGGTTAAAAATAACAAATAGAAACAACAGATTTGAATTCAAAACAAGAAACAACATTAAAAAAATCAAACTATACTAAAGTGAAGTAAACTAAAACGGTTCATCTTTGTTGATTCCGGATAATTTACTCATTCCATCTCTCCATGTAAATCCATAAACACTTTTGCCTCTGACTCATCACATTATGTATCCTAACGAAGTGTTCTCAGTCACATCCTCTTTTCGTAACGCAAACCCTCTCTACTTTCAATTTTCACACCTTATTATAACCCCACACAAAATCACTTTCTCCTCTGCCTTCAAATTCAGCCCCTCATTTGTCCCGCATTTCCCCAATCCCCGCGTAGATATAGGATCGCGACTTTTCGTCACTTTCCATTTCCGTGCCATCCGCGCATCGATTGCCGCAATTTATCGGCGCGCAACTTGCCGCGGCGATACGTTATCCGCGGCGAGTTTCTCGTGTTCCTAGAGGTAGTTGGGCTCGTCCGCGTGTCCGAGGGATCGCGTGAAAACCGGGCGGTTATCGAAGACACACGGCGGGTTACACGGGACGCAGGGGACGACAGGGGGAGGGGGTCGAGGGACGCAGAGGCTGGGCGGGCGTCTATTATCCGGGCCCTGTCTCTATGTGGACCAGGTAGGTAGGCAACAGGAGTAGGAGTGCGATGACGTGAACCGGTTATGGGCGAGGCCCTTTTGCTTCTTGGCGTGTTGTCAGGGGACAGGGGGCCGCGCGGGGCACGCCAGGTATACCAAGTATGGTGGCAGAAGAGGATGATGGGGCAGCGTCTCGGAGGAGGAGAGCAAATGGGAAAAGGAAAGGCACGCGGGGCAGACGGCGACGGAGAAGCGCGGCGCGCGCGGGGGCAGGGGCCGAGTGCGGGCGAGCGGAGGGGGCGGCCGGGCGGGGCGCGGGG
>JABFPB010000711.1:0-32922 GCA_022817645.1 Ceratoteleas bidentatus
ACGGCAAAAGTTGCTACGAAAAAAGACCGCAAAGTCGGGCAACTCATTAGGGCCGATTGAACGGTGCAATACTTGGCCGGTGTCGCTATCGCGCGCCGACAGCGACACCTACAGATTCCTTGCCGGAAGCTGTCAAATCGCCGCTTAGGAGTGATGACTGGGTCGACCTTGCGGAACCGACGCACATTCGAATGTGCCGGTAATTTATGTGAGAAACCTCCGGTCGAATCGGACGCTGGCGTTGACGTGTCGCGATTTAACGCGCGTTAATTGACCGCTTGACGATCGTATTCTGAAAGTATCAATTTGAGTTTGGCGTCGACGGAAAGTAAGAAGTAAGTCGCCGGGAGATTGATAAAGGGTCAGGGCTCACGAACGGATCTGGCCAATTTGCGCCGGGATGATTTATGTCATTGGAATTGGCGCGGCGCTTTGGCCGAGGAGGTGTCGTATTAACACTTACGGGCGAATCACACGCTTTAATCATTTCGGACTTTTCGCGTTCAACGTGATCACGTTCGATAATTTACTGGCGCCGGGATTGTCGATGCATTGTTTTCCTTGGAAGAAGTGTGGAGAGAAAAGAGAATGGATCGCGATCTTTATTTCATTGTTCGCTTGGGTCGATCGAATAATTGAAGTTGAATGGGGTAAATAATGAAAATTGAACATTGAAAAGGCAGATCGGGAGGGGAAAGGAAATTGATGGCTTACAATTGTGTAATGTTTTTTATGCGCTTAATTGAAGACACAAGCGAAGTTGACGAACTCAGGGCAATTAAAATTAACAGGTTGACGGAAATCAATTGGACATTGCAGACAATAGAGAGTTTCATGAATTTGGCATGAAACAAATGTTGGCTTTTTTCGTTGCAAACAAGTTTATTGGCGTAGTATTTCATGTTTGAATATATTTTATTGCAGGGGTTGTTAAACGTGACAATTTAATTAATGCGAAAACGTCCGGTATTATTGATGAGCGGTACAGTTTTTTTAATCATCATTTATTTTGTTTCTTTCTACAAAATTATACCGAAATATCTGCATGTGCAAGTCGTTATAAGAATGTAAACGGGTATGCATTATAATTTATTGAGACGATTCTTCATTTTCTTATTTACGGCATTAGCAAAGTGGCTAATTTCATTTCCTGACACCGAGTTTGGAATGCGGTAACATTTGAACCGTAAATCTTGAGTTATATGTTTGTTGATTTTCTACATAAATAAACGATTAAATATTCCTCAAATGTTAACAAAATTATATATAATGTATTTTATTACATTTCGGACTTGAAGTTTTAATTTAAAATATTTAAAACATCTTTAGTTTAAAATTACAATATTTTGAGAATTAGTTGAACAAAATCAATTTCAACCTATACGTGACGCTTTCAAAATGATCATATTATAACGACGAATGTTTTTAATGTTACAATTGTAAATGTAGTTGAGTAAAATTACAACAATGATACACGTCTACTAAACTTTATTTCAAAGCTTGTAGATACTACAACAGTCATTCATCTCCACGTAAATTAACTAAGATGTAAGGTTTCAAATATAGGGTTGAAGTTTTAAGCATGTTTACAAACTTTCTGACTGCGGTGTAAATATTAATTATCTTACTTTAACGTTTCTCTTATTTAGATGTTTCAACGTTTGTGAAACGAATCTTCTTTCTTTTGCACTACCACAATTAGTTTAACACAAAAGTCGTTTTTTGACAAAAAAACATAACGTTTTCTACGAAAATTGTTTACGAAAGTTATCTTTTGATACTGTTTTTTTTTAATGTTTAAGGTTCTCTTTGAGTGAGATATTTTTTTGTGTGAGGAAATGCACACTCCTTAAACTCGGAATAATTTTTAATAACAATGTTTTGAAAACGTTCGTGCAATTCAGTGTGTCGAAATAGCTTTGCATACAGCTTAATAATATTCTTAAACGCGCATTTGCGTGACGAGTGACAATCAAATGCTTATGCATTATTATCAGTCAAATTTTAATTATTGATCTATGTTGATGAAGTTTCATTATATATCACTAACTACGTTGCGCTGCGTATATATAAAGCGCGTATGCACCAGTTCATTTACATTATTTCCCCAAACATTATTTTATCATACATCATCGTACTACTGCACAACATTCATAACTTTAATACGTTATTTTTCACATTATCTGCACATGAAAATAATAAAACCTTGACTCCTACGTAAGTAATCAATTCCAGAAGAATAATTTGCATTGCTTTAATTTAATTTGCAAGACTATCAAACCTTAATACCTTTTAAATTACCTCAGAAAATGGATTACTGACGTTTATTTAACACGCTTATTGTCGTTCAATTATAATGACTACTACCGATAATCGTCATTGATTATAAATTTTCATTAATTAGCATGCACATGATCATGAATAATTTTAAATAAATTATCGACAGTCTTCAATAATTATGACTCATTATCAATCATCATTTTCCGTCACGTCACGGGATATTCTAATCCCGAGTTTTTGACGTCCGCAATATCCGCTCGAAACATCCACTCCTGAATTTTTTTTGCAAAATACACAATTAGCAACGCCGGATCAAAAACTTTTACCCGCCGCAGTCATACACGACTTCTCTCTCAAGAATTCCCCTCGAAAAACTGGATTACATTCCATTTGGCTTATCGAGTTCTGCCCTCGGCTGCGATCAATATTCAAAATGAATTTTATTTCCCCAAGAAAACAATGCCGTTCCACTCGACCGATACTCCGTCGAAGCGACGCGCTGCCGAATCCAATAAAGCAACAATCAAAATGGCCGAATAATCGTCGACGCAAAACCAGTCGATAATCAAGCGGCAGTGATACCGCGATTAAACCGGCGATGCTATTTTTCTCCCGGATTTACAATGGCATCGACACCGCCGCGCGCCCGACGATGCGCCGTTCTCCGCGTTGAAACGCTCAAATTCGGCGCACAACTTTTCGCTCGTCTAATTTACTCTTGCCTTTATCGATAATCGAAAGACCCCGATAAAAAGCTCAACGTTACAACGCCGGGGCTCGTCCAGGAGCGGCGCTCAGCCAGAAACGAAGTGCCAAGATCACGGGACTGGGAAAATTAGTTGGAAACTTTTCTATCGCTCGTTTTTTGGCCTGGACATGAAATGGCCGGAAAGCTTCGGTCTTTTATCTCGTCGGAGGAGACGCGGGAAGTGGGTTGACCCGCGAGCTTTCCTCCCATTGCTCGCGGATGAAACGGCGATCGCGTTCGCTTCGGCAGTTAATCATCGCGACGCATTAAAGAGACCCAGTTTTTTTTACTGTGGCGCCTCGCGTATCACGACGTTATTGCACGTCGCGGGACTTGCCGCATTCGGCGTCACTGCGGAAAGAGGCGTATTTCGAGCCGGGAAAAAGTGCATAAGTGTAATTGCATTTTAACGGTTTATCGCGGTGGTGGGAAATGAGCAACGCCGCGAAACAATGGCGCTGCTTTTTTATTGCGCCTCGTAAACATCGAGTCACATTGCGCTACCGTCGCATTAACTTCGAAATCCCGTTAGCCCGGGCTTTTTAGCCAGTCGATAAACTGCCGTTCAGTTAAACACCCGAGCGAACTCTCAATTAATTTTCGACTACTGTACCGAAGACGCGCGGCTTTCAAATCGTTCGTTTCATGAAAGATGCATGGCAACCCTATCCGCCTGCGAACGTTTCCGGAAAAAACAGCAGGATTCTATTTCAAAAGATTCTATCTGAAAATCTATTTAATATTTGAACAGAACTACACCTGAGTATCTTAACCGGAATCAGGTTATGATAAGAAGAATACGGATTTTCATTGAACTGTCTGTGTTTCCGAGACGTGGAAGTTGGGAACGAGAAATCTGAGGAAAAGGAGTATTCTCGTGTGAAAAGAGACAGTTTTTCCATTTCTTTATGTAACATTTATTTTAAAATTCACGAATCACCATTAGAATCTCTGTTACAAAGATTAACAGGAAAATGGAGTTGAAAATTCTAGATTACGCCATCTACAATGCATTGTAAACTAAGAATAAAACTGGATAATTAAAAAAAAATTTTTATAAAAAAAACATGTTTAATCATACATTAATTTAAATCTACCATTCCCCGAAATTGCCGCTTTCGAACAGTTAGCAGACTGCTCCATAATTAGACTCAACCTTTCCCCAATCAATGTCTCATTACTGCACTCGCTGCGCGTACGTTGTACCGCAGCATGTAACCTTCTTTCCTTTCCGTGCTAAATGTGACCGGCGCGTTATCTCCAGCACATCGATTCACGTGAACGAAACTGGTGCGTGTAATTCGGACGACCACGAATCCTCGCAAGGAGCTAAATTGAGTTATTATTTTCGAGATTCTAATTGAATCGATAAAGATAACGCCGGACGTCACGCGTTCTTGGCGCACTCGCGATTAACAGACAGCCCGTTGGCCGCTCCGATGGCGTCGCGATAAATCCCGCACGCAAAACGTTTTGCTCGGTGAGCGGCTAACGAGCATAAAACAGCCGGGGTATCGTGTAGATCGCCCCCACGTCATCGGGACATAACTGGACGGAAATTCGGCGCGCTAAACGGCCGCGCGGAGAAAATCGTCCGCACGATAGGTGGCGCATCGATCTGCTTGCGGCCAACTTGGCGCACTAATGATCGCACGTTATGGCGCGGATATTGTGATTTTACGTCATCCGGGGCCGCCGGCCTTTCAAACTTCTTTGGCGAAACTATTCAAACTCTCCACTCGGGCTCGACATCGGCCCCTAATGACTGCTGCCACTTTGCGCGAACACACTACTAATTACCATGAAGAAAACGCTTCACGTAATTCGCCGTCCCCCTCCCCTCCCCTCCCCCGGGGGATACCGGCCATTGTGCGCTTCCTTCGCTTTTCGGCGTGCTCCGGTTCCGGGATGGCTGCATTAGCGCCAGACGGAAAGCCGGCCTAAGTGACCTTTCACAATAGTTTACAAGAAATCGTGCATCAGTCGCATCCCTCAGCAGCGCGGCCGTAAATCAGATTCCGCCGGTGTCCACACTCGGCCAAAAAATGGCTCGCGAGAGAGCGCTGGCGCTTGATTTACTCGGGCCGAATGGACGGCAGTTCGAGCAAAGTGCGCAGAAACAAGTTCGAGTCGCGCTGGCGTTTAAGTGGGTTTCCCCGAGTCAAGATGGAATCTACACTGTCATCCGACGGCGAACGTGAAGTTTTCTTAATGTTCTCGAACAAGTTCTTCATTACATTCTTCAGTCATGCATGACACTTCCGAGGATACTTGAGAGGCATTTATTTCAGGGAGGAGAACGGTTATTAAGATGATAGAGCATCGTAAGCCCTTACGTGACGTATTAATCAGATGACGCTGTTTAAAAATCGGAATTTGTCTACAATTTTAAGTTGGTATTAAAGGCAGGAGTTACGTTAAGCTCGGGAAAGTTTGGTGGCTGTTCGAACTACGTTTTACTTTTCCCGATAGCGAAGCCTGATAATATCAATACACTACATATTTTAGCACTGCTTACGCTATGTTGGTGTAACGTTTAATCCGTGTTCAGTGCATAATCCGTTTTGCAATTCATCATGTAAATGTGCTTTTATGGATTCGTTGTTCTTGTATAACTCAATATCATCAATACATCAATCCATGAGGCAAAATTGAATCGGTTTTTTTAAATACTTAACTGTGTTGCAGTGAAAATGAATTTTCATGACAAATCAGTAAAACAGTTGTTTTGAACAAACAACCTGCAATATGACGGATGCTGCAGCCACACTTAATCTGCCTATACGTTAAAGAAACTCACACGTGAGCGATTAGGATCGATATTGCATCAGCGGTGTCACGGAAAGCATGCGACCAGATTGGTCATGAATAAAATCGTACCGCGATTCTACACTTAGATTACCAGCAGGAAATTGGAAAGCCCTCGTGTTACTTCGTTAGAAAGACACCGGCGTTATAATTGCTTTACAATGAAATCCCCGGTTACTTCTCGATGAATGCTTAGCGAATTTCCAAGAACCTGCCGCATTACAATTTGCTCGGTTAATTCGGTTTGGTACGTATCGATACTGCTCCGGCGGAGCGTTAATTGGAAACGCGCTAAACTAAGGCGCCGAGGCTTTATTGCACATCCGCTCGCTCGATAACGGCCATAAACATTGAGAAAAGTCAAAAACGGTTAGGTTATTGTACATAATTGCGGGAGTTCGCTCCACCGCTTGTCTGTTCAAAGTCGAGAGAAGAGGGGCACCGGATCTGCGAAACGAGTTCGTTCACCGCAATTTGCCAACATTGCGTTTCCCAGATTGTCTTCCACCTCGCCAAGTAATCCAACATCCCTGTGCCAAAAATACGTGTTTTGCCGATACACGTGAATCCGATAATTAGTGCCCTACCATAATTAGCCATACTCCTCCCCCCGGAATCTGAGTTCACAAAAAGTCTTTTCCTCGATATGCAGAAAGACAAAGCGACAGCTGCGAAAAGCGGCGGCAATGTTGGAATTATTGACGGGCCAATCTGTCTTTGTCCTGTGCCCGCAATTTAATTGCCCTTCTAGTAAGTCATAATGCAACGGGGCAATACAAATTCAAATGACTCAATCCATTGATTGCGCGGTCTGGGTGAGGAAAGGCCCGAGCGTCGCGACCATTGTCTTACGCTCAATTATTATTTTCCTCCGGTGCTGCGTGCGGGGCTAAGAAAGTGGCGGAAAAACGTCGCGCCCCAAACCCGGGACCCACGCGAACAATGTGACTCGCGTACCGTTACGCAATCATTTCTCGCTGCATTGTCACGCCACTTTAGCCGGAATATTCATGACTGCCCCGCGAGGTTTCTGCTGTTTTGCGCGTTTTTCCCGATGTCGCTTGCACGCATCGGTTTTCGTCATCGCGACACAAAGGACGAATAACGGCGCGTCTTTTCTCCGCAGTTCCGATCTCCATACTGTGTGACACCCTGACATTTCCCCAGGGTTTGACATTTCGCAGCAACATATTTTCGGATCGCCGGGAATACCGAATCGGCAACTGGAACGTGTTTATTATTCAGCGGACGCACTGAATTTCGGGCCAATGTTAAGCCAACCTAATCGAGCGATTTCCGCTCGCGCGGTACTAAATATAAGAAGCGATCGCCAGCTTCTTCGGCGATGATGAAGCGCCCCGAATACATGCCGGGGATGACGCGCCGCGTTCGAACAACAATGCAAATGTTTTTCGACGTGCCGTCACGCGATTCCAATTTCGCTCGGCGCCGAAAGGAATTCGGATTGTTCACGTGCATCTTGCCAAGTGGGTTCAATTACGCTAAGCCAGCCATCGACGCTGAAAACAGCGAGCGCATTTTTCAACAACTGTCGGTGGATGAATTTTGCACAGCCCGTCTCGGCGAATCCAGTGTTTCGACGGTTATTTATTTACACTGATTGATGCATTAAAGCCCGACCTCTCGCAGCCCACTTGTAAAACGCCATTCGTTTTGAAAATTAATCGAGCAAATGTAGGAATTCAGTATCAGTGGCGAATACGTGGGAAAAGGGCACTTTTGAGAGGAAAACGGAGCTGCGCGTCTTTTGAAAACTCGCGGTTCAATATTCGATGTAATTACGGCATCAGTTTCGTCGCGAAAAATCCTGAGTTGGCGCATTGAAGGTGCCGGAGCGACGTACGTACGAATGCCGGTGTGTCTAAGCTGCAGTGTCATTTCTCGCATTCAAATGAATATTCGAGGGCTGTAGTTGCGTATAAAGCAAATGCAAGAACTTCCTATCCTGTTTGTCGGCCCATTTTGCACGCTCATCTCCCATATTTCCGTCTTTTGTCACGGCGAAACACTGAAATCTTCCGTCATGCGAATGCCTTTCGCGTCCGTAGCTCCCCTCATTTCTTTCTTTTGAATGCGACGAGCGATATCGCGAACGATGCGACGAAAACAGAATTCTAAGCCCAAACTCTGTGGCGGATTCGTGACTGAGAACCACGAAATCTGGGCGACTCTTCGTCAAAATTCTGGCTCACATTGAGCACGAGTTTTAATGGATCGCTATTACACTAGTACTTTGCAATCTGACGATATTCAAGCGAGAAGAAAAGAAGTTATGTTAGCACAGATAGTCTATAATTTGTCTACACTTAAATTACTTAATTTTAAATTAGGAATAGGAAATTTAGTGCCACACAATATGATTAAAAAAGTGAGGCAAAGACAAACGACAGTATTTTCAGTGCGAAAACAATCGGTCATTGAAGCTTCACTGGGACTCGGATCGTTGATTACTTCATAAATATATTCAGAGTGAAGTTAATGTTTTAAATCATTAACTCGAGCTCGGAGGGAACGTCACAGCGATGAATAACTGAATTATCGCACGAACAAAGCGACGAGTAAAAAGTGAATTCGCAGTTTTTGGTTGACAGGATCCGTTGTACCAATCGTCGCGGAAATGTCATCACAGAACATTACACAAATCGAGAAACGGCATCACCGTATGCACCGAATTACGTGCACCAGTTCACTGCGAAATGGGCAAACTTTGGGCCGCGTTTGCAACGAGAAATACGAGAAATGTATCTTACCGAGGATTCCGCACAATGTGCACGTGTATCCCGCCACGCATTACATCGCGATTCCGTAATATGAACTTGTTTCGTCCGCCGCTCGTCCTTTCTCTGAGCCCGGGCTCCATATTTCGCGCGAAAAGCGCTATTAAAATTTCGCACGAACTGAATCGCATATGAGTTCCAAAAGACATGGCCGATATGAATAATATGCAGCGGCACAATCGGTCACTTTTTTCTTCTATTCAAGGCGGTTCAACGACTGCAACATGAACACATTAAAAACATTTCTTTTATGTTCATGGCGAAAACGCATTTGTTTGCGAAATATGCGATAGTGCATGCGTTGATTTCAAATGTGGTTTGTGTGTTTTGTTAAACTAATTGACGCGAATGACCCGAAGCACAAAAACTAGAAAATTAGGAGAAACGAAATAGCGTGGATAATACTACGAATTCGCGTTGCGAAGCAAGCTTATTCGACAGTGTTAGTGTTATTCGGCGAAAATGTTTTAATATTTTTCCGTCTTTGAATTATTTATGACGTCATTTTTTAAACATTAAAAGCACGTGTGCCAAATGTAACCCGACTTTTGAACATTTTTCCGTCATGATTTATACGCGTCATGCAAGAAATATATTTGACCCGTATATTCCCGTCCGGTGTCGTTTAATATATAAATTTGGTCAATTTTGATGAAGTTCGTGCTATGTATAGGACGGAGGACGACAAAATTCAGTTATAAGTCGCAAAGTGTAATTACATTTTTAATTTAACCGTAAAAGTAACTACGTAGTTACATTTCGAGATAAATTAAGTTTATTCAATATCGTACAGTTATAATTAGTATTTTCGTTGCATTAACTTGGATTATTTAAAAAAATAATGGAGAGAAAACTTTATTTGCAAAGTGATTTTAGTGCAATTCCGAGACCGACGTTAAATCGTTCGTTTCGCACAAAAAATAATATGCTTTTCCAATAAGAAGACGATTTTACGCTTTGTGAAAAAACCCTGTTTCCTACATTCTGGTCAAGTTTATAATATCGTAATATCGGCGAACGTTTCGTGGAATAAGAAACTGATAATACAGTTCAATTTTCAATTTCCGTTCAATCTCCCGAAAATGTAAAATCTGATGATGTACCTGCTTTAGTTTAAACGTTTAAAAGTAATATTTGTTTGCGTTAAATTCGTTTATCATCGAATCGTTTGACATTCCCTCCGAAATAATTTATATACGAAAATGTATTCCCTGATTCTGCAATAACTGATGTCACAAAAAGTACCGTTTATTCGGCAGTGCATAATTCCAACAGAGACACAAGAAAAGATCATCCAAACGTGAACGCCGCTCGTCCCTTCCTGAAGTACGTAATTTCGATGTAAAACAATGGCCAACGTTAAACAGTCACCGTTTCTCGGCAATGTTCCTAACTAAAACATCGTCCGATACGATGGTCCATTTTCTGAAAATCTCGAATGTAACATACAAATGACCTCCTTTCCCGCGAACGGTAATTTTGGGAAATTCGACCAGCCGAATTTAAGGCTAACCACGAAATTATTCAGCTCCACAGGTGAGTTAACTTCACCTATCCAATCCCGGTGGATACGATTTAGCGGAATTAGTGACTCACTTTTCACGTCCTAATTAGAACGAAAACGTAATCTTGAACCGACTACGGATGAAAGCGTCTCGGCAATCGGCGCTAATTGTTATCAATCGCAATAAAATAACCGAACGCGACGGGACTTCTAATTAAACTTGGAAATAAACACCTCGCGACAAAAGACCGGCAAATTATTTCGGGGCAGATCGACGCGAGAGCCCAATGAAAAAGGAGGTAAACGCGAATGTCGGGCAATTATAAAAACGGCAATAATGGCGGCCAATTGCAGCCGGTGAAATGGCTCGGTGTAATCGGCGTTCGCTACGACTCCCGATATTATCCGGCCAACACTCGTTCTTCGGCGCCGAGGCATTGTCCGACTAGACGGAATCCGCGCTCTTGAAATCCAAAAAATATTCAATGCACAATTTTCCGGCACAAGGACGTAACGAACCGATTGTTCTTTTCCTTCGCGGAACACGCTGGAGCGTGTAACGCGGAGAGGAATCCTTTTATCGGCAAAGTAACCGGGTGGCTCGAGAACCGTTGAGAAACAGTTGGAAATTTGGAATCTGGGTCAGCCAAATCAATTTTCGATGCTTCACATGCAGGGTACTTTTGCAGCCGCGCCTCCTTCATATTTAATCATATTCGGCAGTAACGCGCGCGCTTCGTGTCGGTCCCCCGCGTCAATTTTATTACACCGCAAAGTATCCGGCATCGATCGCCCGCGAAATCGCACTGACAAACCGTGCGCGGCAACTTCGCCAATCCGATTTGCGTCACGCGACGAGCCACCGAAAAAATTGCAACGCGCACGAGGACCGAGCGCTGAACAGCTGGATTTATGAGATGCTATCGGGCTCGTTAGCCGCACCGCAGGGCAAAAGCTGATTTAGGAGCAATATTAATGACTTAAGAATAATTCAGTTGAGCCAACAGTATTGGCCGGATGTAATATTAATGAAATAATTTCTGTCGATAAAGGTCATCTGCACAAAGTGAAACGAGCGTTTCGACATTTTAATTCGAAATAGTGGTTCTGGAAGGGACGCTTTAAAATTGTTATTACGAAATAAATATTCGTTTTTCCGATGTGTCTTTGTAAGGTAATGAAATTCTGGAAACTGAGTGAAAACATTTTTCCGAGTTTTGTGCCGGTTCCCAGGGAAGTCGGTATTAAATTAGATGTAGATTGTCGTTATTTTTTTGGATATGTAGAAAAGTAATATGTTGCGAGAAAATGGCGCGAGTGAGGTTTTTTAATAAAAGCGGAATACTGTTGAACAAATTGAAGTGAAAGTATTACGCTTATGTGGTGTAATACAATATATTAAATTGGTTTCGATGAAACTCCGACGAGTTTTTTATCCATACAATTTTGCTAACCTTCTTTATGGGTAATATATTAAAACGTTATTTTTAAATTGAACTTTCGAATAAATATTCAAATTTAGTGTCAGTTATGGTTAGTTATATAACAAAGAAGTTCGGTCTATATCATCGAATATTAAATGAAGTGTTAAAAATAGAAGAAAGAATTTCAAGATACCCAACTTTGTATCTGATATGCACATGGCAGATCGAACATCAGCAAACGTATGATTCTGACGTGACTTGTTTTGTTCAATCTGCTGGCTAAATGCTTCTTAAAACAAACAAACTCAAAATAAACTTCCAGACGATTCGCACTGTTCGCTCGCCAATGCTTTAAATGAATTCTACTTGAAACAAACGAAGTTTGCAGTTAACCACAGTGAAGTTAACTCGAAATATTTAAATATGGACAAGTGCCCGATGAAATTGATTCAGACATTAAAAAAGACTTTCTCGACTTAACTAATGGCATAATTTACCGCTCCTCGTAATAAACTTTTCCAACTTTTAATTTATGAAATTCAAAAACGAGTGTGTCAGTAATCAGTGATCAACTTTTCTCCCTGCTTTTTTCTCCCTCTTTATACAACTCTGCCCTATTCAACAGTATTTATCGTTTATATTTATTGCAGATTTTTTTAATTACACGTCCTCATTTCTTTATAATTTCTTTTGGAAACATTTTCCCAGCCACTTGAAATCAAAGCAAATTGAATAAAATAATTCAAAAGTAAAAAGTAAACCTTCATTCCTCCATTAAAAAAATCTGCACACCTTTAGAGAATCATACTTCTCCCATTTTTTTAAATCTGTTTTTCTGACTGATTCTATAGCAATCGATTTTTTTTATCTAGTTCATCAAGAAAGAATTTCGCCTGACGAAAAAATAATTGGCGCCGAACAATAGCGACACAGCTCAATCTGCCTTTGCAAATGAGCACAGCTGGCAGTCATTTTTTGACGGCTCTCGGCGCTTTTCGTCGCAGCTTTTCGTCACGCATCTCCGGCGGAAGAAAAAGACGAATGCGACTGCAAGACGGAACCGTGGCACGTAACGAACGCGCCGGTGTCGTGTCGCGTGTCACGCCAAACGAACTCGGGGAGTTTCGTTGCCGGTTTGCTTAATCCCGCGAGACGTTTTCTGGAAAACGTGAGTCGAACGAACTCGCCCTTTGACATTTCGGCGCCGCGGTGTTTTCGACTGCGTTGCGCGCGTACGTGAATGTGCGACGTCGCGAGCGAGTTTTTGCAAATCACAATGGGACGAACGTTTCGTGCGAAGTTTCGCCGAATCCCTCGTCGTATGAAAAATACCGAAGATGCATTTTAATTTCGCCAGGTTCGCTCCACTGGAGAGATAAAAAAGTCCTGGTAATTTGATTTGGAAGTCTAGCTGCGAAAAAATGGTCGAAAAGTCGATCGGAAACATTTTGTTAACAACAAAAATTACGTCGTTTTTTAAAAAAACATTGACGAAGAAAAACGCCCGAACGCAGCTAGGTGAAAATTGGCCTTTTCGTCGACCGAGAAAAAGCTCGCCTTTGGCTTTTCAACGCGCGACTAATAACCCACGACCTCTGTGCTATTACCGCGCGGATTGTGTCTGACTCATTTATTACGTCGGGGATTAGAAATCGATAAAGTTTTTGCGCGGAATAACTTCATTCTTCGTCGCGCAGATAGTGCGACACGCTGCGCCGTCAATTAAATAATATCAAACGACATTTCGGCGTGTTCGACGGCCGAATAATTAGCTGCGACCGATGCGAGCAGACAAAATAGGGGAGTGGGGGAAAGACGCGTCACAGTTGACAAAGCGTTTTCGCCTAATGAGATTTGTCGACATCCTTCTGTCCGAATCGCAGGTTTATCATTAATAAGTTTCGATTCGGAACCTTTCTCGCACTTTTTACAAGTTCCCGCGAGAATGGCGGGAATGGTTTTTCCCCTTTTTTCGATTTTGACATGTCCGGGCACTTAAACGCGAAAGTTATCGCGCGAAACAAACGAAAAACACGATTACCGGGAAATCGCTTGCAAAGTTGTTGGTATGCATTAACGAACGCCGCGTTCGCGTGACAGCTTTGTTCTACGTGTTCACAATTTTCGGAATCCGCGGGAATTCCTGCGTGACAACACTGTTTTGGGAATTCAGTGGTCAAAATAAGCATTTGCAATTGTTAACCAGTAATAACAATGTTTAACCCGAAAGCGTTGTTTATTACTACTTTAGGATTATCTCATTCCACAAGAATACATCCTAAGGGAGTTCGTTAGTTGAATTAACGTTGATTCAACGTTCGCTGATGAACCTCCGACTCGGAGACGGTTGAATCAACGTTTTCAGCAAACGTGGAATCATCGTTGAAGCAACGTTGAATCAATGTTGAATCAGCGTGGAATCAACGTTGAATCAATGTTAATCCAAGACTGAATCAACATTACCTGCTAAAGTTGATCCAACGTTAAAGTTAATGTAGGGTTGAACAAGGGTTGATTCAGCAAACGTTGTTTTCAAACGTTGATTCATCGTTGTTTTCAAACGTTGATTCAACGTTGTTTTCCAACGTTGATTAACGTTGATTCAACTTTGATGCACTGATGATTGTCAATGTTGATTCAATCTTTGTTCAACGTTGAACGACCGTTATTTCATCGTTGAGTCGATAATGTTGATTCAACCTTAAACCAACGTTGAGCCAACGTTGATTCAACTGACATGCTTCCTTAAAGTGCCGTATCCCTATTCTGACGCAATTTTGGCGTGGAATAGGCTCGCATGAATTCTTAATTGTTCGATAAAAGCATGTAAGAAATAAATTCGGAAACATGACACCCGGGCACATGAATCAAACTCCTCATCCACTAGGGACTCCCCCTCCCCCACCTGCGCATGCCCGAAAAATATTCGAACGTCGTACATCAGGCTTCATGCAATATTCAACGTCAAGCTTCCAAGCGACGTCTGAAGTCGGAAGTAAACTTTGCACTTAAAGCACAATTCCTTAAGTGAAACGACATCGATAAAACGATATGTAGACTGATAAGTGATCAATATCGCACCGAGTAAAACATGAAAGCCGCCCCGGCGTTATGACGTCGATCAGTCTGCGATACAGCCAAATCCATGGCGATCAATAACGCTCCGCTCGCGCGAAATTCCGGCGCGAAATTACCGTATCACTGTGCGCGATCTGGCGCTGAGCAGTTCTTACGTATCGCTCATCGCGGCGCTTTATTTCCCGGTTTCATTTGCAGCAAGATACGCATCGGGCATTCCGCCCGGATCGACTAATCGTGCGCTAATTTGGATTGTTTACTGTCGCGCATGAAAAAAGAGCTTCCGCTGTAACACGGGCTCGTTTCGTACGAACGCGCTCGCCCATAAATGTTTATTTGCGTTCGTTCGGCGTCCGCTTTTTTTGCGCGCTTATCTTCCGCAATCGCGTTCGATCCATTAATTGGCCTAATTTATTTATATTTTGTTTGGCGGCGCGCGTGAGCAGTTTTCCGCTTTTGCGGCACATTTTTTTCCGTAACAAATTGCAGCGGGGAAAAAGCGCTTTTCGGGAAAATCTGTTTGCTTTTCCAAGTGCAGGTTCACTCGTGATTAGAGTTGAGATGCGTTTGCCATGAACATTTTTAATTTAGCTGCCGCGCAGTGGACTAATGAAATATTTGTGTGTTTTTCAGGTCTGATGCAGCAGAGTTTCCGAGTGCGTCCCGAGCCCAATTCTGTCTTGGAGGGTCACGAAGTTACTTTGAGGTGCGAAGTAGATAACAGGTCTGGATTCGTGCAGTGGGTGAAAGACGGCTTCGCCTTAACAGTGCAAGACAGTACGTAAAACTTCATTTCCCAACGCTATTTCACTGACCAGCGGCCCGTTTCGACAGCTCAGATTCGCGAAAGATTTCGTTCGCCGTCGAATCAACGTCGTGTTTTCGTCGCGTTTATGTAATTGCATAATAGCTTTTTTGCGCAAAACGCAATTCAAGAGACGTGCAGTTAAATAGTTTAAAAGTAGTCGACGAATGCAGAATACTACTGCACCGCATTTAAAAGAGTTGCTTTGAAATAAAGGTTTGATATATTACATGTAAAGATTACTTGTAAAAGAGAGTTTAATTAAAAGCATGGAATTACTTCATTGCGCTCGAGAATTAACAAACACACTACTCGCAATTTATTTGGCAATTTATTTTTGAAATAAAACTATAGTTATATCGGTGTCATTAGCTTGTATTAAATCTCATCATTTTACAGAGATATGTTGAAACTGGAAACGAATATTTTATTACCTGCAAACAACCTTGTTTTTTATTTGATTTAAATGTGTAAAAGCCGGATTTAAACATGGAAACCTTTTTTATAATGAAAACGTTCAGGCCAATAATATTTATCTTCTCCCTTGTAAAACTAATGTTGCTTTTCTTTCGCGGAAGCGTGAATCGCTGAGTTGTTTTATCAGCGATGAAATATTTATGATATCGGCAATCGCTATAAAAGTATGTTGATCATTCAACACTTGAAACAATGTTACTTTCAAATACTTTGCTGTAGCTATCTGTAAAACATTATGTTAAATTCACGCCCTTTCCAACGTGCCCTTATTGATTTGTTCGATAGGTTATTCAAAGAGTTTCATTTACTATGTACCATGTAAAGTTTCCTCTGATCAAGATTTCACTGGTGCCCAATTTTATTACTGTACCGTCCCCTTAAATCCATTGATTCCATTATTTCGCCGCACATACGAACTCGTCTTTTTTCTCTGAAATTTAATCTAATTCCTCAAGGTGCATGAAAGATAATGAATTCACTTGCATTTAATTTTCATTAAATCGTCAGAATTGAAATCTTCCCCTGTCTGCAAATCGAATGTTCCGATCGTTATTACACGCTCGAAATTTCGATCTAATTGAATGCCATGGCAGTCAATAATATTCGCCGGGATAAACAAGCGTTCCGTTGTTACATTTCGCGAATCGCAGAATTAAGTTGCTCGTCCAAGGGACGTTCGCGAGGCGTGTTTAATCCTGGCAGGATCGCCTATTATTGTGTTAGGAGTGATTTTTCGTCGAGTCAGAAATATCTTATAATAACATTGCAGATGGCGAAGTAGTCGGAGATCCGAGATTAAGATTGGTCGGTGAGCGAACGGCGGGTGTCTACAATCTTCACATCCGGAATGCATCTCTGAAAGACGACGGGGAATACCAGTGCCAGGTCGGGCCGTATCAAGCCCATAAAATCAAGCCCATTCGTGCCAACGCGACTCTCCACGTACTCTGTAAGTCTAGCTGATACATCCCCGTTCTTCTCAACTTCGTCCGCACATTACATAACGTCGATTCCCGAAGTTGAACGTAGCAGAATGTTCAACCCGAGGACGCAAAGTTTCGGCGAAACGAAATTTTGAACGCAGCTTTCAAAGGCCACGTATTTTTCTAGACATGTGTAACAAAAATTGATTATACCAGAAATTGCGGAGCTTGTTTATTACCATTCGATGCTGCGTTGATCGACAAATCACGCATAGTAATAAACCAGAGCTTCCCTTATGCAACGATTTCCTCCATGTGCAAGGTCGGACGTGTTTCATGCCCGTCACAAACAACCAAACCGAGCATTTGCGTTCAGACACACAACAAAATTCGCAATTTAATATATTCAATTAGTTGACACCAGTGCAATCCGCTCGACGTGTTGCGCTCGTTTTACAGCATTGCGATCCAATTAATTTTGTTATTATTTAATCATCGGTGTGTTCGGATTCCCTAGTAGAAAAGGAAATTTGACAAAGCTCGTCGCAAAAACGCGATCCGTTTTTGCGCCTCTTTCCCGAAACAAACGAAACATCGAGGGTCGCGTGTTATACCGTCGCGATGCATTTTTTTGTAATTACGCGCACGTCCGGCAGTTAAAACGGCGCTCTCTGAAAAATGTCGCGTGAGCTAATTACACTCACATCAGTGTCTTCGGGCGGCCGATTTGAACGGCGTGATTATTTTGAGCGAAACGCGTCACTCAAGCGACAACGGCGTCGCGCGATTTTATCCGGCCTTTATCAATTATTGCGATCAAATCAGCCGCGCGGATTCTGTCAAATGTCGAAAGAATTTTTCGAACGCGCGCTAACGATCCGGCAAATCATCTATTTTCGGCGCGCTTTGCTCGCAGCTTAAACCGACATAAAGTTTCGCTGAATTGCATTACGTTTTCATTCGGATCATTCGGTGCCGCGACGTAAAAGATCGAATTCATTTTATCGCTAATCCGTTTCGAAGCGCACACGCAAAATATATTCAATTGCTCCAATCACTTTTATCAAATCATCGTAACTAATTATGCATCGGAAAGCCGAACTATCGTTTGAACTTTCGAATGACAAACATCGGGTCAGGATTTCTGTGCAGCGAAATCGAATCGAGCACCGTAAACGAATCACTAACTAAAATGCGGCGAATAAATAAATAGTTAAATGAACGAAAGAAACCCTATCGTTGTCGCGATGGCATCGCTAAAAGCAATTCGTTCGATTGATCACTTCTATATCATAACATCCCATCCCGGTTACCCCTGCCACTTATCGCTACATTATTAACGAAAATAATCCGCATTTGTTCATCCCATCCGGTCGTTATCCACTGCGAATTATTCGTCCGACAATTGTTTAACAACGCCGAGCCAGCCAAGTTTTAGCCATTGCTCTGCATTTTGCAATTTATTTCATTGCTCGTTGCTGCCATTTGCGCAATGCCATTCGCGGTTCCGTCGACGGCACGACGTACGTACAATAAATCATGCCGCGTTGATCGACGAAAATAAATTTCCCTCTACTCCCGGAACTTTCAATTACCCTAATTTCTCCGCCGGTTATTCGTGCCGCGGACGAATCAAAATGCGCTCCCTTTGACGAGCCAAAAGCCACCCGCGAGTCTGCGCGCCTTGCTCAGCCCCGATTCAAGAATCCTTTATTTTGCGTTCGGCGTCTTTCACGCGAGATGCAACAATCGCTTCCCCGGGCCGTCAAATAAATTACGCCGACGAATCGATTGCGAACGTAGTTATCGCCGGCTTCTAATTTTTCAATCGCCTAATGCACCCGGAAGTCGAGTGTTCTCGAACGCTTGAGTCACAATTACAGCTCGTAAAGCGCGCTCGAGCCGTCAAGCAATCTCAATCCCGATATCGCCGTTTCACATTTCATTGAAATAAACGCGCTGTTTCTCCCCGGCCCCTTGTCGCGCCAATATTTACAATCAGACACTTCAGTTGAAATACGTCGCGCCTCGACTTCCACCCTAACCAGCGACTGTTGCTCTTTCACCTGTGTGGCGGAAGAATGACGAAGTTAAGGGGTCTAAAAGGGGCGAAAATAGAAAAATTGTTTTGAATTGTTTGGTAGTCAAGGATTTTTAACGATTTGTTTTCGATTCAAGATTAAATTTTCAGTGTGAAGGTACACACTAACTGTCAAATGGTTAAATCTCAAAGGTGAACTTGCATGTATTCAAGTGAAAATGATCCTCAAATAAAAGTTTCGCAGCAGTTTCGGGTAAACATATTTACAGTCGAAGACTGCAACTTCGAGTGAAATGCATACTGACATTCGAATGTAGGCTAATATTTATTGCTTGATAATTGCGCAACTGATTGTGAATAAGTGCAAGAGCATTTTCGAAAGAAAGTCAGAAATTAAAGGCAACATTTGCTGGCGTGAATTCTAACCTCATACGACGTTTGGCACATATAGTGCTGGAAGTTGCAATAACTGGGATGCCTTTGATTTGAGGTTGCAACGATCTGCCCTAATAGACATGAAACATGAAATCCACGTGGAATATACGTGGATGAATATTCGAACGAAGATTCAACGTAGATTCTGCGTCGAATCCAAGAGATTTAGTGAATTTGTCTGTTAGGGTGTGTCATTTATGCCCTCTACTACAATTTAGGTACTGTCGAACTCTAATTACACCTTCTCCTTTAAAATTGAACTACATATACTTGCAACTGTTGTAGACTATATATGCTTTAATTTTACAGTCCTTTTTTACAATGTAGATAAGAGAACCCCTTAATTTACTCAATCCCATTTCCTGCTCAGTTACAAACCCCCCTTCTCACTCAAATCACCGAAATTCGCCGAAATTATCGCGAATTACTGCGCCGGCGACGGCTCTAGCTCGTGGCGCATCTCACGCAAGATACGCCACTTGCGCGGCGTGACGCTGCCGCGGTCCCGTATATTACACCCGCGAGACTGCCGGCGCGCTATTACGCCTGAAATATGAAAGCTGCATATATGTCCGGCCGTGACTCCAAAGCAGACTGCTGGGAACGCGAAGGCTACAAACACATCGGACCCGCGTGTCGGCATTGTCCTTCTCGAGCTTTTCCGGGCGCATAATCTATGAAGCCGCGCGGTCCGCGGCAGTATCGCCGTGTCCTTTACGGCCGGTTAAGGCCGCCGTTCCACAGCTTGATTATTAACTGTTATTAACTGTCCCGGCGAATTTACGAGCGTGAAAGCTCGCCGCTCGTTTCCGATAACGTCAATTACCCCGGCGTCTTGGGAGATCTCGGTGGGCATCCGGGCGGATCGACGGTTTTTGCAAATCTGCCCGGATAACGCGCGTTTTTCTTATCTTAAGGGGATCCGGCCTAATCATCGACCCGGCGTGTCTTAGGCGCAAACAAATTCAATTCGAGATTGCACGCGGGTCTAATTAAATCGGCTAGATAAGCCGATCCGGATAAGATCGCATTTAAATTCGGCCCGAACGAGCGAGTTATGCCGCGACCTCGTTTTATTTAAGTTTCGACGCGAGCCGCGATTACGTAATTAGACCGAGCGAACGAGTTCCACGGTTCGCGAGTCTCGGGACTGCGATGCCCGCTTTTTCCCGGGTTTCTTTATTCGGATAGGTAAATAATAAAGTTCGGGTAAGTAAATGCTTGTCCCACACGGTTCTGAATTATGCATTTGCAGTTTAAGGCACCGCCAAGTCGACTGCATTATGCATCAGACATGGATACAGGGGGATTAAATATAGCGTGCCAGGTGGTTGGCGAAAAAACGGGCGATCTTGCCGATGGACGTTTTCGCCGAATCCCGAGTCGACTTGCGCGAAGTCAGTTGTGGGAGAATTTCCAACGTTTGCATTGTTTCGAATTAGGAAGTTCCGGAAAACGCATATCGTCAAATTCGCAATCGTTCTTCCGGGACATACGGAATTATTAAAATCATCTCGAGTTATCTCGCGAATTCATTACAGAATACGTTTTTCCCGTTCTCAACAATTCACCGGCTAATTTATTATCGCCGTCACGCGACGATTAATTGAGTTTGAACTCCGCGTGAAACGACAAAAACTGCGGCGTTTCGATTAATCGCGACTAATAAATTGCGACTTGAAACATTTCACGGATCATGCGCGCGCGACAGTATTCGTTTCTGTTAATAACCTAATTAATGAAGGCAAAATTGCGCCGAAATAAACAACGGTTCGCACGGGACGTCGGGTTGGTCGACAAAAATTATTGCCGGCCATTAATAAGCAAAAATTATGTGCTTAACATGTCCGCCCGAGATGCATCAAAATTACGCAGGCTGCGCGGTAAATAATCGGTCGGACTATAAATTCGAGGAAAAGAGAGCCCGATCCGCGCGGCATTTAATAAACCGAGAAGTCCGCCGAGATCGATACATTAAAAGTAGTGCAGCAAGGAATGGATAAAGTTGGAACACAATAGCAGTTATTTGAGTTAAACTCGACGCGAAACTTCTTTTGAACTTGCTTTACCGTTGTAATAAGCGTGACGATAAAATTACAATAGATGAACGATGATAAATTCGACGGCAGAAGTTGGCGCCAAGTTTGCGATTGTTTTTGGGACCGCCAGACGATCGGCGCGCGTTATTGTTTTCGAGCGTGTGTGCGTTTGCAAATTGAACAAAAACAATATGCCGCGCGCCGCAATCGCTTTTTGTTTTCAATTGCAGCGCCGGCGTCGGTACAGCCGCGCGACACTTTGGCTCGCGAAATTAACGCCGATTAATATCCATTGCGGCGCGCGAATAAATGTCAGTCGTTTTACTCGCGCCATCCCGGAGCATTAGCCGCCGGTAATGACCCCTGAATCGCAATCGGCGAGTCACCGCTGTTGCGCGAAAATCTGCCGGCGAGAGAATATTTCGGATTTAAAATATCAAAAAACGAACGAAAAATCGGTTCGTTTTCTTTTTAGAAAACGAACCGATTTTCGGGATGATCGACGGTTGATCAAGATTTGACAAAATTTATTATACTCGGGAAATAGAAATTCGAGTCATCCATATCTGCAATGCCAAGATGATTAGATCTAGGGAAATAACCGTACGTGAATGGCCAAATGTTATTCCTTTGAGACGTATCGTAATTAAGACAGGCATCCACTGCGGTGAATTCAATTACTAAATTCCGCCGCAAGAATGCAAAAACAATTCCCTTCCGCGACAAAGGGTTCGTCTGTCTTTATTCGAGCGGCGATGAATAATTCGCGCAACGCATGAAATCGTAACCTGATAATGACCGGGTCCATTAAAGCTCTGACCCGGAGTTTAATCCGAACTGCTTGCGATCAATGATTCAGGCGGAACGTTTTCGCCGAAACAAGATCTCGAGTCGCTTATTTTCGCAACGAAGCCTGCCATAATCGGTATTATAATTATAATTAGTCCAAATTAATTAATTAGCTCGACCGGCTGGTCAAATTCGCAGCGATTCTTGTTTATTTTCGCGCGATGCGATTGCATCGGGCGAACCAATGGACCGTGCAAATGATACGATTTACGACGCGGAAGGCGATTTTCGTTTGGGCGTACGAATCTGGGCTGCTTTTTTTTGCGGCGCCGCTTTTTTCGAGTCGCCGGAATTTTGGTCCTTTTTCCGCGTAACGGTCGATTCGCTTTGTCGAAACGATAGAGATCGATAGCTGCCAAGCCAATACCGGTCATCCGGTAGGCGTTATTTATAACGCCAGTACATTCGTGCGTCTCGAAACTACCCCGCCGAATGGCCCACGGAATAACACTTTATCATAACGCAAATTGTAAATCATGACGAAATATGTTCTTTGTGGCACTGTCTCCTTTGAACGCAATATATCCGTTTGGATTCCCGTCAATTTCGTCGTCAAGTCGATGTAATTGTACGCCACGTCGCAATCGATAAAACAGTTGCGCCGCGATGTTTGTATATTGAAAATGCCTTCGAGAGCAATATGAGCAGGTGTACTTGACGAGAAAAAACATTGTGAATCACTTTAAGATCACTTTCTGACCGGTATGATCAGAAAGTGATCATACTAAGTGAAGAAAGCGATCACTACGATCTTTTCATAGTGATGAATTAAAATTTTTAACGTGATCCCTTTGTGATAAGGTTTTTGAGACTTTTGTGATTACATTGAGATCATTTTGTGATTATTTTGTCATCGCTAAATTAACAAGTCGGGTTGTCGGATATTCAACGGATCATTAAATGATCACGAAATAATTTCTACTGATCAGAATGTGATCTTAAAGTAATCCAGAATGTATTTTCGCGCAGAGATATTTCTCTATTAAATTGCAAGTTGAAGATGAATGGGCAACATTTTTTGTGTGATCCTTGGCATAAGTATACCTTCCGCATCAAAGTGTCCTGTTTTTATACAGAAAACAGGTGCAAATTGACTAAACCTTTTCCAACTCCTAAAACCCATTAATAAACCAGTTTTCAACTGAACACACTTTTGCTCCGAGAACTCTTTTAACCCCCCACGCTGTTCGCGATTACAATAATTCATCATAATAACTCATCAATTTGAAAGCGCTCCTCAAACCGCGAACTTTTCCCGACCGACACGCCATAATTAATACTCGCATGGACGACCAATAATTTGTTTCGCCGTGCACCGAACACTTCCTCCCGCTTTCGCAGTACGTCATCATTACCGGACTTTATAGTGAAAAATAACGCACTTTTGTTCTTGAAATATGCGTTCGCCGGGACGGCCCGGGCGCGCGCGGAAAAAATACGCGATCCCCGGGCTTTCCGTCTTAAATCAGCGGCGCGATCGGAGTGGCGCAGCCCCGCGATCGTGTTAAAACGCCGCTCGCCCGGGCCGCGCTGCTTAGCCGACAGATTAACGATTACAAGCGGCTCGTAAAGTTCATTCGTTCGTAGGATTACTGCAACCTGACATACGTAATGCCCCGTGTAAATGTCGCGACGCAATGCGTCATACCGTAAATCCACATCAGCACTCCGCTGGAAACTTGCGCGCGGCTGCCGCGTCAAAGCCGAAAGACCCGCGCCGTTTCCAACTTTCGGGATCGCGGGCTTAACGCGCTTAATGCCTCGCCGCTGCGAAAAATCAGTGGAGTTGCGCGGCAATAGTCGAACGCTGATTAATGTTCGCTGGGCACAGCATCGTTTCTGGGTTTACGGCGATGCTTATCTGATCGGTATGGGCGCGAGGACGGTTTTCACCCTTAAGCGTCCGAATCACGCCGTAACAGTCAGTCGCGGGCATTTACTTTTTAGCATTGATTACAATTTTATGAATCGTAAAAGGGACCGTGAGCTGCGTACGTGGATGATATTCGATGGCACTACGTTGTTGGAGCGAATGCCTCGTAAAGACGGTTTATTCGGGTGGTCAACGGAGACCGTGATTCACGCGACGATCGGGTCGTTCTGCCTGCGGTTTTTCGTTCAGATTTATCGTCATTTTAGCGATGGAAAAATGTAGGTTTTACAATAAAGATAGCTGTAGGAAAGTGACGAAAAACAGTAAAGTTTACATTTCCGGGCTTAATTCACGAAGTGCTTGATATGTTCATTTTAGGGGTTAGGTCGAGAGACAGTGTAAGTCGAACATCTTTTAACGAAGGACTGATAGAACTTCAACTTTTCTGCGAACTTTTTTTTATCAAAATGCTTGCTTGCTTATTCTTTCGATAAGTAGCTTCACTTGAAACAAATATTCTTTATCGTATTCTTTCGTTCCTTCTTTATTCTTGTAGTTCAGAGTTGATTCGGAACTGTATCAAGTTGACCCTTCAGCTTCCCTGGCAATAAACTCAACTCGCTTCTATCGCAGCGTTCAGAGCCGCTGCAGCGCCATAAATAAAAATTGTTATCGCAAATAAATAGAAATTAATGGCCGTCGAACGAGGCGGCGCTTCGGAGGTCCGGCGCAAAAACAACCTCGTTATTAACGCGCTTAGTTCGCACACGTATAATTTAATCGGGCGCCACGTAAGATCCTCTTTTCATAATTTACGGCGTGGAAGATTAATCGCGAGATAGCGAGAAGCTCCAGTCGCGAGCGTGAACTGTCCAAGTGCGTAATAGGCAACTAATAAGTTGGGACACATTTTCGTTTTCAAGCGCCACCGAGTACGCTCATTATCGAAACTTCTTTTGCTCCGCGATTTCCGCGGTTTCGTTTTTCTTGTAGAGACTCGACCGACGAGGTACCGAGTAGTCAATTTTTCGCGAATAATAAGTAGGAAGTGATGCTCCAGGCCAATTAGATTCAGAATGTTACCAACCAAACAGCTGGACAAATTTAACATAAGACGCTGCGAAATATAGTATAGTAAATCTTGCAACATCACCTGGTAATTACGAAAAATTGTTTGTCCTATTTGGACGGAACCACAATAAAATTACAAAAACTCTGGAAGGTTAGTCTTAATTAAGACAGTTAATGACCATTTTTAAGAAACTACTCCTCTCACCCTTTATCTTATTATTTAGTTACTTTGGTTATTAAATATAATAAGATACCTCGCAATTACTACCACTATATGTAACGGTTAACTATACTACTATATGTAACGGTTAATGTCAGTAAGGCCCTGATGTGGCGTGCCCCTTAAGTGGCACGCTACATCAGGACCTCATCAACTGACCATGCCCTGATCAGGTCATTTTGCGGTTATTATGTGTCAGCCTGATCATTGTCTTATCAGGTTTTGGTCCGGTTATGATATGATAAGGTTATAAAATGTGCCAACAGCTCGGGGATA
This sequence comes from Ceratoteleas bidentatus, assembly GCA_022817645.1. NCBI lineage: Eukaryota > Metazoa > Arthropoda > Insecta > Hymenoptera > Scelionidae > Ceratoteleas > Ceratoteleas bidentatus. The sequence goes on from JABFPB010000711.1 coordinate 25,650, forward strand.
AGTGCCTGATAAGTCCCTTACCTCATCATCACAATTTTTAATAGGAATGTTTAGGAGTCTAAATAACTCTTTTGGTTCCCCTTAAATTTCATGTAACCCATAATTATGAGTCCGATAAAAAGAACGACACCGCTCGAATTCGCACTCCGTTTCACGAATCTTAAAACCCGATCGAAATTCAATCGGCATATTTGAATAATATCAATTTTCTTTATTAAATTCCAAGGAAAAAGGAATAAATACAACTCGCGCTTTGGGGTTAAATTCCGCTAGCTCTTTATTGGATACTTAAAGTAATGTTCGGCGTGGCTTTCGTGCTAATTAAAAGAGTGACACAAGAAAAAATGTAGCGCGTGAAAATTGGCACTCGTTTGAAGCAACGTGAACTGTGGAAATACTGAATTTTGATTTATCGCGGTCAGGCATTTAATATCGTGTTGACGTATGCATTATGCCACGCTCGCGTGAACTCATGCACACGTTTCGCATTGTATCTCTCGCGTTGGACTGTTTCGTAGCGGAAATAATTCTTTCGGTCGAGAAAAATGCCAACAATGGAACTTATTGACACTTATCACCCGTCCAAATGTGCGTTTTAATCAGGCCGATCGCGAATTTTCGGCGTGTAATTATTTCGCGCGAAAAACGAGAGATTGAAAACAAATAATACATTATTCATATATTACGGAATGGCGCTTAATGCGGGACAAAAAAGGAGCGTGAGAAATGCAAATGAAATAATGTTATTTTACATTTGAAATTTGGCGGCGACGTAAAAGGACATGAAAGGCGAACGCACTCCGCACGCGGTATTACTTTGATGTACAAGCATAATTAATTTGTAATACTATTATACGCGAATCTTAATCACACGAATGAGCGCTTAAGTGAGTTCTCGTGTGGGATTTGTTTCGAATTACATAATAGACATGAAAAATGCTCGTCTTACGTTGACTGCCGTAGAAAATGATTCATTTTTAATTGATAATTCGCGCGGAAAATAACTGAGTACAACTATAAATTAACAGATTTAACTGTTCAAAGTGAATTATGTATAACCTTTTTATTAATGAGGCATAAGAATAAAGTTAAAAATGCAAATAAAGACTAATATGAATTATTTCGAAGTATAAGCAGGCACAACTTGGTAAACGAAGTAAAGATGCCACACAATTATTTTTAAAAAACCCACAGGTTTTTTGTAACGTTCATTTACTGCGTAAATCGCAGCCTTCGTTTCGTGACGAATGTATATTTAAGAAAAACTTCATCTTTGAGAACGGAAAATGAATGTGCTTCGCACTCAAAAAGAAATACAACTGTAAAGCAGAAAACGGCTTTGAGTAAATACCGTTAAAATATAATTTTCTCAAAAAAAGCACGATTCTTACGTTTTACTAAAATTACATTAGTCAGCTTGAATGAGATCACGATGGAAAATCAGTTTAATACTTTAACGTGAAATACGTCGACCTTTATCCTAAAAAAATCGCGTTAATTCCAATATTTTATCCAACGTATGAGGTAGCATTTGATTCCAAACGTTACCTCGTTTATAACGATAATCATAAAAAGGAAGTTAATAAATCCGATAACACGGTTATTAACGAAATTGGACAAATTCCAGGCATTACTACCATTTGATAACATTTTCGAATTGGCTGGTAATATATTGGATTAATCAACAATTGGAAAGTTATTTTGGCTATAGCCATCTATACACATCCCCTGAGAAAAAGTACCACATATATTAGCGCTATCGGCTTCACAACGAAAATGCCACAGTTATAAAAATGAATTGATTCCTATTAAAGCACAGCCAGAGCTCATCCTGCAAGCCTTACTTCACATTATTTTAAAAGGGACAGGAAGATAAATTTTACAGTTTGAAATTAAATTTCCATCTCAATTCTAAACCAACATTGACTCGATGTGCGCCATTCATATTTTCGCTGTGCATATGCACACTTCGCCAATATTTGAATCCCTTTTGAAAACCGCTGCTCGCATTTTTGTACTCGACTGCGAATTACTTGGACAAGGGGAAATCACGTGAAATCAATGGCTGGCCGGCAGTTCATTAAATTGAATGTGTTTTGAAATCATGTCAGGGGTTCTATAAGATTAATAAATATTAATTGAAATGATTGTGCGCGGAATCAGTGAGTTATTCGATTACTATGCATCTCTGGTTCTTAATGTACGAAAATGTACTAAGGCAACGCCCGGATATTTTCAACGTGAAACGCTAAGCTATGTAGCTTGAGGTAGTCATTACTGTTATAAAGGAGTATAAAGGGGTATACTGATTTCCCGGGGCGATCTTTGCCAACGCAGACACGCTCTTTCTCGGTTAAAGATGCAGTTTGAACTCCCTCGCAATCGTTAGCCTTTTGTTCACATTTCGCGTTACGTTAGCTTAATGCCCGCGGAATTTTTCGCGCGCGCAAAACAACAAACAACGGCCGAGCGAACGCCCCTTTTTTCCCAATAAAGTGCAAACGACTCGCCTCGTTAACACGGCGGCCCCGTGCCCGCGATTAATGTTGATCGAACGCGGAATTAACGCTCGCCATCGGCATTTTCGGTGTCATCGGCGTGTAATTATGTGCATTGCTCAAGCTTGGCCGACGTCAAATGTCAGCGGGAAATGATGTACAAACAGCTCGCAAAAAAGGGAACTGGCGAAATTCCCGAACAAACCGATTTATTATTGTTCGACTGCCGGCTCTATAATTCGATAATTTGACGTCGAAATAACCATTGTTGTATGAATTATAATAGCGTGACACGCGAATAATAATTGCATTAATAGCATTATGCGCGCGTTTATAAATTGAAGCAGATTTACGCGGCCAGCGCGCCGTACAATTTACAGCAATTATGAATGACGTCTATAAATAACAATTTATTAGCTCGAATTTGCCGGATTATTAAAACAAATCACGCGTCCCCGTCTCGTTTGTCATTCCGATGCAACTCGTCGAAAAATGACGTTCAACAAAATATTTTTCTTAGCCTAAATGAATAGTAGACTGTTACTTTTTTTTAAATTGCGCGATTAGTTTCTGGCACCTTATAATATCCACGATTTTACTTTCAGCACAAAGTTCTCCAGCCATTGGCTCGAGAACTAAATATTTCTCAAACTCGAATTCCGCGATTTGCGGATTTCCGTAGCGAACCACCCATGGCACATTTTACTCTGTAACAAAACGTGTAACATTCCTTCATATTTCAGGTAAAATATGATGGATAATTGTGTTAAATATAACGGAACTTCAGAAAGTCATGGCGGGTATTCCTCGCGTAACATAATGTTTCAAAATTTATTGGAATTTACAGTTTAAGTGCACAGTAAAGTTGAAATGTACATTATTTCCGACCTGATTAACGATTACATAATTGTTTTTGGTTCTACAATCAAAACCACTTTTCCATTACATTTTCAAAATTCAAAATTCCTCATCAATTCAACTCCATCGCTCCAACCAAAAAATCCACCCCTTTCACCGAAGTCTCACCCTGACGCCCCGACAAATTTCGTCGGGCGTTAACCGAAAACCCTTCGCGCAAGGCATTATCGCGAAATAAAAATAAGGGAGCGCGTCTCCGGCTTAAGTGACGTCGCGATGAGCGAAATTCGTACCGACTTGACGAAAATATTTCGCTGATGAGGGGCCGGGAAAATAGCGCCTGGGTCTGCAAGAAAAAAAGCGTCGGCGTCGCGGAAAAGGCCGTCGCGCCCGCTAAATGGGTAAGAATGCGGCAACGCCCGGGCTCTGCGCAATATTTGAACAAGTCCGTAAGCTTCTTAAGCTTACGTAGCCGATCGCACGTCGGCAAGTTGCGCAAGTGACTGCACGTGCCCGGGTCAACTATTTGGGATTAAACGGCGCGCTGAGCGCCCATCCAGCAGAGTCAATAATCTCGGCGCTGGTCCGCTACAGGCTTTGCGAGAGCCTGGCTCTCCCCTCCTCTCGCTGGAGCGCCACCCCCCACCCCACCCCTCCCGGTTTCCCCGGCCGGGGTTCGTAAAAGGCCGCGCCGGGCCAACGGTCGAGCACTTAGTCTGTCAGCCAGATTGCGAGCTTTAACCCTTACATATTTGTCATGCAACGTGCGCGTTTATACAAACGGTAGATGGCGCTTTCATATCTTATCGCGTTATAGACGTAAACGCAAACTTCGCAATGCAGATCGGCGGAATTAACCGTTCCGCGGAATATTAATGAGATTAAGGGCACTCAGACTTCGGGGGAACTCAATTACGCGACGGGGGGCCAACTGAAAAAGGACTTTCGTGTCGCCCTGGTGACCCGCGAGAAAATCGGATTGCCCGGCATCGATCGCGAATATTGGCGCGATTGCGCGCATCTCGCGTCCATTAATCGAATTCAGCGTTTTTGTTCTAATTGACAGGTCATTTGACAGCTTGTGCAATTGAGTTAACAATGTGCTTTCGTCGGTGTAATTTATTCATTCGCGCTCGGAAACGGTCTATTACATCGGCAGAGGGTGTCTTTTAAACTAGCGTTACATGTGAAATTCAATCAAAGTGCTCTATTATTTAATCAATATGAAAGCATTTTAACATGAAAAAGTGGTAATCTTTGAAAAGAATAATATTTTCAATCAAAATTCGAAACGGTTTTTTCGATGAAAGCCAATAATTTTGCCCGTGATATCACGTGGGAATTAATGCTCTCGATGTTAACTTTTGCGCTATAGTGTTATGTGTGAATTATGTTTTAACGTGTGAGAGCTTTCGGTTCGTTTAGTATTTTGGAATTTTTATTGAGCTGTAGAATCAGTCAGTGCACTGATGCGAGAAATGAGTTTCAATTGCATTTTTGTTATTCGTCAATCGGTTTAATTTTTTAGAGTAATAGCGGTGATAGGCGTTCTATTCATTATTAGTTTATTCCAGGTTATTTGAATCTTCTATTGGGTTATTTGATACCTTTATTTGAAATTCATTTCAGTGTTATACTTCACACGCTTTCTGGTCGATTCAAAAAACCGTTCGAAAAAAACTAAATGTCAGATTTACATAAACTCGTTCAAATATCAGTTTTCATTTATTTTTGAGAATAAATGATACGTACGTTTAGACTCGTATAAATTTTTCACTGTATGCTTATTTTATGCGTATTATCTGTTTTTATTATCAACATTGCATTGTTACGGAGAGATCCAGCTTGCATTATGCTTTCATAAGATTGCTCGCTAAGAACACACGACATTGCAACGCCGTATCTTACTTCTTGAATATTTTATTACATTTGTTCCGTAAACAAATGACGTCGTCTAACAGAATTGTACGTGCTAGTTACAAAATCAGCTGTTATTGTTGATAGTAGAACGTCGAGCACTTGAAATTATCACTTTCCGTGAAGAAAGGTTCAACTGTCCTTTCTCCTTGACTAGTTTCAGCGAGATCTAACGTTCATAATAAATAATTAACGCAGCTAGCTACGCCATCTATATTTTACAGCCTTTAATAATAAATCGCGTTGTTACGGGATTTTCGACCAATATTTTTGCTGTGTGAATATTTAATTTGCTTTAAATGAATAATAATGCCAGCGAATTTATCAAATCCGATATTAAGTTGTTTAATGGTTTGCACTCGTATTTTAGCACGCAAACGTAGAAAATTATTCCGCATTGAAATATCACTAATTTAAAAATAGGTTTTCCACATTATGTGCAGTTCTCATTATTTATACATTTAATGCCCCTTTGCCGTACCAGCGTGCCAAAAATAAATTTTACATTAATGGTTTCCTCGCTATTCTGCAAAAGCAGTTTTTTACCGTCTAATTTGCACTAATTCCACCTTACATATGAAGTTATGTCACCGTTTTTCACTCTCCGATAACGTTCTTTTTACACCAATTTAGAAACACTACTACTTTCAAGAGCGGCAAATTTGCGGTGGTTAAAACTAGGTCAAGATGGATATGCGTAAAAGGAAAATTCCGCCGAAATATCTCCCTACATTTTACGACATGTCTCATACTTGTCATTAACGCCTCCCTGTCAACTTAAACACCGCCACTTCCGCCCCGAACTCACCGAGATCATTAATTAACTTGCACTTCCTTGCAACAACTTGCCCCAGCTCAGTACAATTTCGGAATACGCAATTTTTCGATCGATCGTTCGCCGATCGTCAAACTTTACTTAGTCAAGCAAAAACGTCCCCAGTAGTGCGAAACAATAACGTATCGACGCAAACTGGAACCGACTAAAAGCCCGCGATCTTACGAAATAAATGCGGGCGCCAATAATGGCGAACCTTCATCGCTGCGTTATCATTGTTATGTACATTTAACAATAAGCCCTCGGGAACGATGCCTGAACAAAGGCATCGTTTTGGATGAAGCTTATCCAAGAAAATGACATGTAAAAAATGCAGTGTTATTTTACGACGTATGTTTCCGACGCTCTGGAGACGCGGCGAAAAAAGTCGTCTCCTCGTTTCGCGTGTATTTTTCATACCGCAAAAACGTCGCTCGCTCGTCGTGGCCGCGCAGAAGTAAAGAATCGCACCGATATATTTTTACGACGCGCTGCACCCGTTAGAGCAATTTGCAACCAGCCGAAAATTGTTTAGGATAGCGGCCGTTCATTGCACGCTCCCAGGGGATTTCGGCATTGTCGCCCATTGGACCACACTTTTTCCGCAGAACGGGCGTCGCCGCCAATTTTCCGCCCGCAACGCGATAATTCATAATTCTGCGATTTCGGAAGGCCGCCGAACGCACGCCTTACGGAAATCGGAAGTACGCCGACCATTTTTGCCGTGGGATTTGCAAGTGAGATACCACGGAAGGCGGGGTTTTAAATCGCTCACTTTATGCCGACGTTTACGACGCGAGATGGGCGCAGCGTTATGATAATACGCCGCGTTCTATCGCGCAACTGCGTTTCGCTTTATTTAATATGCTTTACGTTACATCCCGATATTTATGTGGCGTTCCCGAAAGGCGTTCCGCAAACGATTTTGACGAACGTCTCGGAAACGAGCGTTTTCCCTGGAAACGCGATTTCACCCAGGAAACCGTCGACGCGTTTTCGACAGACGTTTCCATACATTTTTCGTCGCGTCGTTTCTCAATATCGGCGCACCAATTAATTCGCCCGATCCGTTGCCAGCGGACGGTGTAATGAAACAAAGCGGCGTAACTCTAATAACGAAATTTTGCCGGGCGTAAGTCGCTCGCAGTTATTAACTTTCGCGAAATTTTATCTTAACAAAATAGTT
>JABFPB010000712.1:0-32900 GCA_022817645.1 Ceratoteleas bidentatus
ACTTTGCTCCCTCTATACAGACACTCAAATCGTTCATTTTTTATACAGGTAAGACAAAAAATATCGTTCGCACCTCGCACGAAAAAACCTATTTTGCGCCCTTGATACGAAATATACTATTCTACATTTTCTATTTTCTATTGTCCACTTTGAGTATCTGGAATTGTACAATCCTATTCCTTTGCATTCTTCCGAGTAAAAATTTTTTACACCGGAATTGGCGCGGAAAGAGCGGAAAGAATCGCTGGGATGAAGAAAGGGTATCGCGTACCCGTAGCAAAAAAACTTTCGCCGATGCCGCGCGTCGAATTAGAAAAACGCGAGATAAGAAAAATTATTTGCATGCGCGGTCACGGTTAGCCTGCGGTTACGTGACACGCCGCGTGGCTGCGCCCGAGCGCCGCTAAATTAGTTCGAGTGTCTTGTTCGACACGCAAAAATCATTACCCCGCGCCGTTAATAAATCCGATAACCATCGTTATTGCGTAATGTTAATTACATCGCAACCGAATCGGCCGTTTATTAATTATCGCGCGTTTTTACCATCGACCAGCACTTCGATGATGTTGTCTGTTCGATTTTACGGCCGGCTCTTTAATTGGAATTTTCAACTTCACGTCATTAGCCAAACTAATGGCTCGGAAGGATTGTTCCAACTACGCCTTTTCACACCGAAGAAACGAGAAAGTAAAAACTAAATATGTCTACGTGCATCGAGTTAGTTTCGTTAAATGAACGAAACTAAAACTTTTTTCTTTAAATAATTGTTTTAAATAGTTTCGTTAAATTAACGCAATTAAAACTTTTCTTGTAAATAATTGTTTCAAACGATTGTTTTAAACAGTTTCGTTAAATGAAAGCAACTCATTTTTTTCTTCTAAATAATTGTTATAAATACTTCGAATTTAAAAAAGTTTGTTAGACCTGAATTCGTCAGCATTTACATCACCACGATTTCGCTCAGAACTTTGTGGCTTTGATATCGAAACAGGTGTTAACGTTTCATAAATTTTGTATCGATAAACTGTCGAGACTTTTGTCATATTTTTTCTGCTACGTTTTTCATTAACATAGTTAAAAATACAGAAAGCAAACGTATAAAATGGTAACATATTAAAAAATTCTTATTTAGGTCTGCATTGTCTGAACTTTAAAATCGGTAAAACCCCCAATCGACACTTGCGACTGCGTGGTGAATTTAATAGTAATTTAATTACGACAATCAGCCTAGATAGGCAGCTGAATCTCGCATCCGTTATGATATCGATAATGCATAATTCGAAAGGACGATGATCGCGAGAAATGTCGTCCGCCGAACGATCTGGAGCGTAACGCGACCGAAGGCGAACAACGAGCGTGACATTTTTTGTTTTCTTTTTACGCGTATAGTTTTATGGTTGCGGTTTCACCGTCGTAGAAAGCAATTTTCACAAATTGGAAATATAGACGATTAGCGCGATCACTGTGATTACAGCGGATTTGCATCGAAAGTCGCTGATTTGGAGCCGAGAGCATCCGCTGATTAAAAAGTGTCAACAAAAATGCGAAGCGCAGTCAACCATTCGCATAATTGTAGGGGCGCACAGTAAAAAACGCGGAGATATGGTGAAAATCGCGGATCTTCGTTCGAATCGATAAAATTCCTCAGAATTAGCTGAGTAACTTCAGGAAAGTCACTTCCAACACCTTCAAATCCATAAGTAACCGTAGGAAAACCATTAATTCTGGAAAAAAGACCAATTGTCTATTGGCGCCCAACCAGGGACGGACTTTTTTTTCGGAGTTTTAGGGAGTTTTAGAGTTTGTTCTATTGCTCGAGATGGAAAATGGAAGAAGTCTGATTTTCACGAAATTTAGGTTATGTTTTTATTGCAGACACAAAACATAGCACAACTAAGGCAAACTTCATTGTCCTTGCCCGTATGATTTCTCATTAATGTTTTTCCACCATCAGCCGAACAATAAAATGCGTTCGCTCGGGAGATATAACCTCCTATTATGAACGCAAAGAAAAGTAGGTTGGAATGGGAATAAAATAATTGCTCGGAGCTTATGTATACAGACGGAGTTATTATCCTCGATAGCGATTCTCACAATTCGAGGACGACGCCTGTGTCGAAATAAGCGGATCGTTGATAACGTGACATACGCGGCGCTGCGCGTAAACCAACTGACAGCACCCAATTGCACGTGCGAACTAATCCATTGTTATCGCAGGATCATGAATGGCTCGGAAAAAGAGCCGTTTAGCACACCGTCGAAGGTCTTTTATTTAATGGAGCCACAGTTTCCCAGTCGGGTCATAATATGACCCCACTTTGACATCACCTCATTCTGACCAGGGAATTGTTAGTTCTTTCAGACTGAGATGAAAATGTACAATTATATGTTTCCTCTTCAGACGTTCTTTATCCATTAAATAAGACTTAGAGACGAAAGCATCTCTAAGTCTTATTTAGTTTTGTTAGTTTTGTTAGTTTCGTTAGTTTTGTAAGTTTTGTTAGTTTCGTAGTTTTATTAGTTTCCTTAGTTTTGTTAGTTTCGTTAGTTTTTGTTGCTTGAGATGGAATTTAGGATAAAGTTATCTTGGCCAGGAAGAGATTTGGAAAATTTCGACTATGACCTTCTGACCTTTGACTACCTTCAAATTTCTGATGACCGCTTAAAGCCAAGATCAAATTCTAAGTTTGCAATGTTGCCAATTCGGCGTTTCGTTCCTAATGTATGCAAATATCATACAAATTCGAAGCTAATAACAAAATATACGATCTAATCTTGTCCATTTTTCCGTTAGCTCGTAGAAAATGCAATGGAAAAACGCGGCGCTCATTTTCCTCGTTTCTCATAAGGCGCACGTCGTTCGACATTGTTCCTTATCTGCATCGACATCGCGGAATCCGCAAACCGTAATCCTACTTGGTAAATCATGTATAAATACAATCTATTAATTATGCATTTTTGCGCCGGCACTTTTTCGCGGCGAACACGATAGTATCTCTTTCGATTGGAGGCGCAGCGGATAAATCCGCACGCCGCGTGTCAAACGTAGGTGTAAAACCCGTGTAATGGCGCACGCACCGTTCGAGTCGACGTCGTCGCGCTTGAATTCGCGATCGGGCGCGGAATCTGCGCTCCTCATCGCGCAGCAATTTATACATTCCAGTGTATGCAAACGCGTTTCCGCCTCTCCCGCGGAAAACAAACGTGGGACATCCTATTCGTAGCGTTGTGTCAACATTTGTCCACTTTTGAGACCCTTATGAGGTTTAGGAGAAAAGTAACCTTGGAATCCTAAAAATCGATCATATTTGAGAATTTTGTTTGCGGAGTGTAATTAATGAAACGAAAAATGTTTCTCACGATTTCCTTCGTTATTGATTCGAGATTTATTCAGAATTTTTTTTGGTTCATAGCTGCATTGGTTCCTTTGTAGAGGGCGCTAAGGTATCGCTGTTTAGCAGGAACGCAGAGAGAGCATCGTCTTTAAGAATTTTTTTTGCGGACTGTAATTAATGAAACGAAAAACGGTCTTCACGGTTACATTCGTTATGGATTTGAGTTTCATTCAGAATTTTCGGAGGTTCATAACTGCATTGGTCTTTCGTAGAGGGTGCTAAGGTATCGCTGTTTAGCAAGGACGCAGGGAGAAAGCATCGTCTTTAAGAATTTTTTTTGCGGACTATAATTAATGAAACGAAAAACGGTTTTCACGGTTACATTCGTTATGGAATTGAGTTTCATTCAGAATATTTTCTGGTTCATAGCTGTATTGGTCCCTTCGTAGAGGGCGATAAGGTATCGCTGTTTAGCAGGAACGCAGGGAGAAAGCACCGTCTTTAAGAATTTTTTTTCGGAATCTAATTAATTAAACGAAAAACGGTCTTCACGATTACATTCGTTATGGAATTGAGTTTCATTCTGAATATTTTCTGGTTCATAGCTGTATTGGTCCCTTCGTAGAGGGCGCTAAGGTATCGCTGTTTAGCAAGAACGCAGGGAGAAAGCATCATCTTTAAGAATTTTTTCTGCGGACTGTAATTAATGAAACTAAAAACGGTCTTCACGGTTTCATTCGTTAAGGATTTGAGATTCATTCAGAATTTTTGTATGTTCATAACTGCATTGGTCCTTCCGCAGAGGGCGCTGAGGTATCTTCCCGCAGTGTTAGGCGAGAACTCAACAGCTTCAGGAAGAGAACCGTCAGTTAACTATAGTAGATTTTTTTCATAAAGTGCAGGTGCGATTTGAAAAATGTCTTCAGTCCTCTATCCGAGGTCATCAAAGACCGATTGCTTCAACGATTACAGTGAGATATGTGAGCCAGATACCTTCTACTCTAAAATTACACCAATTCCAAATTAATTTCAAATTGAAACCGAACAAACTTGGCCATTACTTTTGTCCTCTAACTCTCCAGTACATGTACTCTAAAACCTGCGGCCAGTTTACAGTTCGGAAGCGATCAGAAGATTACACTTAATTTCGCCGCAGACTCCAGGACAGAGAAAAAGTGTAATGCAATTTTGGTGTTCTCTGATTTGAAGTAGAATGCCTTGTAGAATTGGGCACGGTTTTTGCCCTTATTATTTCGCAATTGCTCGCCGCAAATGAGCGGGCTTTTTGTCGGTGCATCGCCGGCCTTTTTTGTGCGCCGCCGTCTCCGGTAACCAAACGTGACGTTGTTGCGCGTTTGCGGGGTACAGTTATGCGCTGCTCACTCTGGAGATGAGTCCCGCGAAAGGACTCGTTTCGAAAGAGTCGGAGAATCATAACGGCACACAAGGCGACGACTGTCGACAATGAAAGCGCGCGATAGGAAAATATTGACTCCGAGAGAAAACGCGCTTTTTGTCGCACCGCAGCCGACGAGTTACCCGGGATGCCAAGTGACAAAAACGCTATGTATTTCAACGACATCGTCATAGGTTTGTGGGGATGATCGGCGTCGACGGAATCCCGATTGATATTGCCTTTTTCCGATCGACTCTGTGACAACATTCCGTTGGACTGCGGAAACTTGCAAGGTGAAGTCAGTTGCAGGACAAGTGTTGTCGCATAAGAAGTTAGTCATCGACTATGCGGAAATATTTTTGCACATCTGTTGATAGAATGGAATCTATAGAGAAGCCCATATTTGTACTTTTTCGAGCTTTTTGCCGAAGGTCCAATTTATAATTGCGTCCTGAATTGTGCAACATAAGGTTATTGGCGCCCAACCAGGGCCACTTTTACAGGGACTTAGAAAATAGTGCCTTATGGACTGAATTCTGAGTGTTTTGGGCTGAAAAAATTCAGAACTATACTTCAACGTTGTTCTAATAAGTGGCAAAAAGTTTCATTCAAATCCAATGTATAGATTTCCGTAAATTAATTCCGGAAAAAGTCCTTTCTTTAGGCTCTTAAGTGCACACATTGCGATTCCTGCTGTCTTGTTAAAGTCCTAACGTCACTTCTGCACATGATATGCATTCTTTACGGAATGACCTACATGACCAAAAATGTTCGTAGATATCACCTCTGAAGCTCCAAAGCAATTCGCTCAGCCTACTCAAATCGCAATATTCTGGATGCTGATGTTTGAGGTTATGAGGAATTAGGGTCACTGACAATAGTTCATAGATCCCATTTGGAAAGTCGCACGATCACCATTGAGTTAACTCGAATCATCGGGATTGATTGCAATGAATAGTTTCGAGACATTGACGGCGCAGGAGAAAAACGCAACCACGTGGGAACATTAATAAATAACACCAAAGCTTCTGCTGCACCTAATGAGTCCCGCTGCATAGAATCTTTCGAATAATATTTTATTCATCGTCTCGCGCCTAACGGTAGATCGCGGACCTGGGGTAACAATACGAGTTGTACAGAAGATATTAAAGAAACATGACAGTAATAAGATCAGAGTTACACGCTTAGAAAACGTGCGCGTGAGAATGGAAGACGTTTCGTTCTTCGACGAAACGAGTCAAACGTTAATTAAATTCGCATCGACCTTGATGAAGTGTCACGAGTTGCTATTAGAGGTCACTTTTTTGGTCGCCATTTGCAGTCAGTTTCATATGCGAAGTACAACATTAGTCTTCTGATTCTGACTTGACCCTAACCCAAGATGCATCTGAGGTAAAATTTGAGGCAAGCATTGATGTTGGTCACTTGGGCGTCTTATAATTTACATCTCCACTTATGGCTCATGAAATGTTGGGTTACCACTTAAATTTCATTTGATTGCAGGCTGCGCGTAACGTAATCGCATACCCTCGAAGCACGAAGGTTATTTTAGGCACATAACCACGTTTGGTTGACAAATATGCAAATTGCTTTAACGACCGCGAGAAATTCCCAGGCAGTAGTCTACACGCAGGTGCCATTATTGACTTCGTCAGTCACGATTGACGAATCGCGACTTTCGTAGAAATCAATTTCAGGGACCGAATCAGTGTCACTTTTCGCTCTTCATGCCTGACAAAATCCCACGCCAAGTGACGATTTTCATCGAGAGTTTGATCCGTTTCAATGATTTTGGAAAGTCACTTTTTCGTCCTTGAGTTAGAAAGTGGCGCCAACTAACAACCATCGGGTATCATCACTTTTATATATGCATCGCTTTCTACACCGATGAGTGTTAATTATGCAATGCTTTTCGTTGGAATTTCCCGGACGGCCGAAAGATAGCAAGCAGCATATTAAAAGCTCAAAGTGCACACATTGCGATTCCTAGCTGCATTGCTGGGGTCGTTATACCGATAAAAGATTGTCCACTAATTTAAAAACTTGAAATATTCCTTAGTAATCGTGTTTCTGAATGAGAATGTTTTTAGTTAATCGCATTTCATGATCTATGAAAATTTGCCATGTTAATTGGGGAAAATTTAAGAAATTACAAGAAATTTCAAAGAAATTACAAACTGTTAAAATGCAGCAAACTAACGTAACTAACGAAACTAACGAAATTAACGAAATTAACTAAACTAACAAAACTAGTAGTAAAACTAAAAAATAGTAAAACCGTCGTTTATTTTTTTTTAGTAACTTTCCCTACAAAGTATCCGCGAAATCGGTTAAAGTTTTGTGTTTTTCGGGCAATAACGCTCGGAAGATCGTCGGCACTGGTGATTGGATCTCACATTTATTACGGTACAACAGTGGCGGTCGGCTTTGCGCACTTTTTCTTCGATTTGCCTGAGATCACCTGCTGTCATGGTAGGAAGAACGAGTGCCTCGCGGTGCAGCGTGTAATCAATATATCGCTATGATTTTCCTGCTAGCGATCCCGATAGAATCGTCCCGGATTCTCCGTTCGTTTACACGCAGCGTCCCGGAACGCCGTATACGCCGATTCCGCGGCGCCCTACGGAACACGAACGAATATAATATTGTTTCGTAATAGTTGTAATGCTAATGCGCATTACAGGCTGCGCGTTGTTACGGAACGAAGACGTTCGCGGGGCATTCAGGCGAACCGTGGAAGCACCGCATAAACGCTGCTTTTTATTTCCATTACCGTTTTTTCGCATTCCAAAGTAACGTTACGTTTTCGATGAAATAATAATGGACATTTACGATAGAACGATATCCAACGTGACATCCGACTTACAGTAAACGTCTTTACGTTTACGACGGCTATTAAAGTTTTCCAGAGTGGCCTAAATTAGAGATACACTTTCCCGAATTGGCTGGATTTAAGGGTCGAGCATAAGGACCTTTTTCTGGAATTAATTGTGGGATATTTATGGGTTCAATGGAGATGAGGCTTTTTGGCACTTATTAGTACAACATTCAGGAATGATTACAAATTTTGTCAGCCCGAAACATGCAGAATTCAGTCCATGGTGCATCATTTTCTAAGTCCCTGTAACTGACCCACGTTGGGCGCCAATAGGGGAAACGTCTTTTTCCGGAATTAATTGTGGGATATCCATACGTTCAATGTAGATAAAGCTTTTCGGCACTTATTAGTACAACGCTGAAGTATGATTACAAATTTTGTCAGCCCGAAACATTCATAATTCAGTCCACGGTGCATCATTTTCGAAGACCTTGTAACTGACCCTGGTTGGGCGCCAATAGGGGAAATGTCTTTTTCCGGAATTAATTGTGGGGTATCTACACGTTCAATCTAGATGAAAATGTTTGGTGCTTATTAGCACAACATTGAAGTATTATTCTAGATTTTTTCAGCTAGTAACATTCCAAATGATGTCCATGGTGCATCATTTTCAAGATCACTCAAACTCGATCTTTTCTCAAGAAATCCAATTTCGAGCCACCTTGTTTTACGTAACCGTAAAAACTTGCAGCACTTTATGTGCTGCAACTGGCGCATTGTTACGGAACGAAGCCGTTCGCAAGATATAAATGCAAATTATAAAAGCACCTTATAAAAGCCACAGTCTGCTTTGATTATCCCCGATTCCGGTTGGAAAAAGTGCAATTAATTTTTCAACTTTACAACCTGACGCTTAATATGCCGTCGGTTATAATCCGGCGATATAATTAACGACATCATTCTATTAAGTTCGACGCTGCTCGAATTTTATTGGCATAACGGTTTTCGTAAGGTCCGTTTGCGAACACAAACGCTCCTGAAATTTGAATGCTCGGATTTATGTGTATAGACATATGTGCAGCCGGCGACTGCAGACAACACATTCGCGTTTACTGCCCACTTCGAGGGAGAAATTATGGCGCTGCGTTTGGCGCAATTGGGTCAAAGAATCAGGAATTTGAAGATAAAAAGAGAAGCGCCGCGATATCTTTACGACGTCTGCTCGGGTCGTTTGCCGTCGGCGCAATTTCGCGTCTACGTTGACCGTTTACGTTTGATTTCTGACCGGTTAATAAACTGGTTGACTTTATTCAATGCTTCTTGCTCGATTTCCGCCAAAATGTCGCATGGAAAGAAGTATAATTTTACATTGTAGATCTAAATGTAAAACTTTTACGATTTTAAGGGTCGAGCTTTTTCTTGAATTAATTGTGTTTAGCATTTAAGTATAATGACACATTTTTCAGCTCAAAACATTCAAAATCCAGCCCATGTTCTATGTTTCTGTAAAAATTACGACCCACGTTGGGCGCCAATCGGCGAAAGGTCTTTTTTCAGAATTAATTGTGAGAAATCTATACATTCGATTTGAATGAATCTTTTTGGCATTTATTAGTACAACATTGAAGTGTGATTACAAATTTTCTCAGCCCGAAACATTCAAAATTCAGTCCATGGTGCATCATTTTCGAAGACCTTGTAACTGACCCTGGTTGGGCGCCAATAGGGGAAATGTCTTTTTCCGGAATTAATTGTGGGATATCTATACGTTCAATCTAGATGAAAGTATTTGGCACTTATTACTACGACGTCGAAAGAACATTGTAACATTTGCAATTTAACAATGTTCTTTTAAATCCTTTCAAGAAATCTGAATCCACAATTCAGTGACTCTCCTTGTTCCAACATCACTTTCACTCGTCTCCTCAAATCTTTACCTGTCCCCTTCCAAATTTTGTTTCCCCAATCGTTGTGTCTAATCGAACAAACGATTGGATCACGAATCGCGTTTGATAGAATTTTATTGAGCGAGCCAGTCGCTTAAGCTGCATGGTACCGTATTGTGACATTGACGTCTGCTGCTGCGTGACGAAGTAGTGAAGCAAGTACCGTTTGATAATTTCGCGGCCATTGGCAGGCGCTGTGCGCGGCCAACGCTCGGCGACGCGGCGTCTCCGATTTGGTGAGCCGATCGCCGCGATCGGCTCACCAAATTCGTTTGTGGCGCAAGTTCGAAACGATTTATCGGCGCGCACTCAAAAGTGTCAAAGCTGTATTTCATCGCGCATGATTTATATGGTAATGAAGCCGTTCGATCGCGTGATTTATACCCCCGAAGGATGTTTTATCGTCGTTCGAGCTTCCGTCGCCGCTTTTTTTTGTTGCGTGTTTTTTCAGGCAGACTGATGATATAGAGTCAAGTGAAATAACATTCGTACTTAATTGCAGACATTTGTATTTCCCGCCAAAACAAAGAGAACTCCAAACTATCACAACTTGTCGGCAATATTTCCGAAACATTTTCAGGGATTCATAAATTATTTTCAGTTTCCAGCAGTCAAGTTTCAAGTTTCAAGAATTTTCTGAATGAAAAACGGTTTTTACGTCGTTACACATCACAGATACGTTTTTGATGAAATCTTGTTAGTTTAACGTGCTTAGGTGGTATTTTTCCTTTAATTTGAGTACCAACACGACTATGATTGGACAATTTTGAAAAGTTCGATTTTTGGGATTTTGAGTATTTTGAAAAGCAAAAAAAAGAGGTATATTTGAAACGAATTCAAGTATGGCCGAGTTTGTACTCCAATTAAAGGATTTCTCATTACAAAAACAATGGTGTTGGCAAAAAAATCGAATTTTGCAATTTCGAAAATTACTCAAAATGGCCACTTGGTTAAGAGGCCATGTTTGGTCAAAATTGGTCTTGATATATCTGGAAAATAAATTTGTTTTTTGTATAAATTTTGTGAGCGAATAAAAAAACTGCGTTTTTTATATTTCAGTGAGTCGGAAATGGCACCGAACGCGGAAGAAGACATGCTGGTAGTGAAGCCGCGTGGACCGAAAGCCGAGAAGGTGAGTCAATGGACGAACGCATGAATTTCCGTTAATTAAATTGTTACGTATCTCGCGCGGCGCAACAGGTTAGATTGAACGAAAAGTAAAATGTCACAACATTTATCAGCGCCGCTTTGCGCGGAATTCCTCATTTAAGTCGGGTTCTAATGCAAGCTGAGAGTGCCGGGACGAGCTTATGCATGCTTATGCATGTCGCAGGCCTGTTCCCGGTTTCTCGTTGCCGCAGGAAGTTTTCGATTAGCATATCTCGACTCCTCATATCGCCGACTAGATATGCGATAGATAGACGCTAAGCTTATCACAACAAGTGTCTTCTAGTCTTTGGATTATTCTTGAGTTATCGTGAGAAGCGTATCTCCCGCAAAATTCGGTATTTTTTGGTTACAATCGCGCGGATTTTTTTCTTGTTATATTGCGGTTGTAGAGACTTAATTGACTTGACAAATTATCTTATTTTTGTAAAGACGGAAAACATGATCGTAAAACTGCATTAAGACTGCGAAAAGAAAACTCTTTTTTAGTCGTTACATGAAACTGAATAATTTTGAAGGAAAACTGGTTATATCATTGTGTTTAGGTGATATATTTCTTTTAATTTGAGTACAAACACGGCTATGTTTGAAGCGTTTTGAAAATACCGATTTTTGGATTTTTGATTATTTTGAAAACATTGGTTACATTTTGGTCGAATCCAAACATAGTCGAGTTTGTACTCAAATTAAAGGATTTTTCTTTCCAAATACAATGGTATGGGTCAAAAAGACAAATTTTTTTTGTAATTACAAAAATCACTCGAAATTGTTCTTTTTTGTAAAATACTTATAAACTAAAACTATTGAATGTCTCAAGTCTGGTTAGAGAATTGTACGAAATAAAAACTTAAGTATAAAACGACTTAAGAAACCGGCATTCCACCAATTACACTTCAAAACAGTGAAAGACGTCAAAATGCGCAAAGAAAAACTGCGGGAAACAATTAACATTCACTTATGTTTTCAGACCAACGTTAAGTTGCAAAAAGAAAGCCTTCGCTTGGGAACGTGCTTTTCCCCGCTTCCGCGAACTGCGTCGAAAATTGAGCGCGAAATTTAAATCGCGAGAGCTGCAAACGGCGACTCAACTGCCCCCGCGATAAATCACGCGCGGACTTTTGTTTCCCGCCAGATGGCGCATTGTCGTGACTCGCGCGTGAAAGTTTTTTCACGCGATTACGTATGCGACTTTACTGCCCCTGCTTCGGGCGTTATTCAAACAAGTGGCGAATTCGAGCGCGTACAATGCGCATTCCGTTTCGAAATGAATCGGCCCAATCACATATTTCTTCATTTTTAACGAACTTTAACTGGCCGCTTTTTGTACCGGCGTTGATTTACAGTCGCTGCATAATGCATGCGAACGGGTCAGCCGGAGACGTCGTGTAACGAACGTGAACCAGCCTAAGAATCATGCCATTTTTTTCGTCATTTTTTATGGCTCATGAAACTCACTGTATAAGTCACTTTGTTCATTTTTTAATATTTTGTAAAATTTTTACAAAATAATATTAAATTATTTTCAGTTATTACAGGGTAAAGAATTCATTTTCTCCTTGAAAAATGGTTTTTCTGTTTTTACTCGTCACAGACTGCTTTGGGATGAAATTTGGGTAGTTTACCATGCTTAGGTGGTATATTTCCTTTAATTTGAGTACCAACATGACCAAGTTTGGACGATTTTGAAAAATACGACTTTTGGAATTTTGAGAATTTTGAAAAGTAGCTGGATTTTAAACTAATCCAAACATAGTCGAGTTTATATTCAAATTAGAGGATTTTGCATTCCAAAAACAATTATGCAGACCAAAATATCAACATTTTTTCACAATTTCCAAAATTACTCAAACATTGCCAAATTTCAAGATTCTTTTTGACAAAGCTTACATTACATTACATTATAGACAATTGCTACTTTTTTTAATTTTATTGTCTTTGTCTTGAACAATTTGTAACCTATTTTAAAAAGGTTTCCGCAAATCGAACCGGTCTTTATTTACAGTCAGACGTTTCACATCATAATCGTGAGAACAGCCGCTGAAATGTGCAAAAACGCCTAATTAATGTCACATTTAATTGAACCGCTTTAACGACAATACTAAACATTATCCGCGCAGCGAGCGCTTGTGATTACGGCCCGTCGACTCGACAATTGCACGTTTCCTGAGAAGTCGTGCATTATTATGGCGCCACTACTACAACGCTCGCGATTCGTCACCTCAGCCCTTAACATGCAAATCATTTCTTCGCGATTACCTCGTCGAAAACTTCGCCAATCACCCCGTTTATCACGTCACATCTCAATTAATTTCAATATTAGTAGAGATCGAAGAGGGATTGTTCAGATTATGAGAGGAGAAAGCTTTTTAAGTCGTTAGTCGAAACCGAATGTTTTGAGAGAAAAATCGGTTTCTTCATCGTGTTTAGGAGGTGGATTTCCTTTAATTTGAGTACAAACACGACTATGTTTGAAGCAATTTGAAAAAATGGATTTTTTTTGATTTTTGAGTATTTTCAAAATGGTGTTAAATATTTACCTAATTCAAACATAGTCGAGTTTGTACTCAAATTAAAGGATTTTTCTTTCCAAACACAATGGCGTGGCTCAAAAAGCAAAGTTTTTTCTCAGTTTCAAAAATTACTCAAAAATGACTTTTTTGTAAAATATCTTAACCATATTTCTGTGGGTATTCAAACTGAACGATTTCCTCATTCCAAGGCCACTTCCAGAAACGTAATCTAATAAAATAACAACTTCTACCTTCTTGCTTTGGTAGGTTGATTGTACCGGGATTTTCTTTGTTCTAATTGACTTTTCACGGTAATGGAGTGGCATTACCTCGCCGGAATTGAAAGCGAAGTAGTGCCGTTGGCGCCGGTTTGTTTATTGAAAAGTAATTGGAGGCCGGGCTTGGTAATAAAAAGCGATGTCTGTAACAGGAACGTCTGAGACCTCCCACGTACAATGCCGAGGATTATGCGATCGCGCTGCGCAGATGGGGCAGACGTCCGCTCGGCACGGCCCCGAGCTCTCAGGGCACGCTGCCATCCACCACCAGCTCCAGTTCCGGATACGTTTCCGGAAGCGGCGAGATGACGCTCCGACAGTTCACATCCGTCAGCGAGCTGCTTAACAAGCTCAGAGCGGACCTTCGATTGGCCTTCCCCAGGTAATTGCCTACAAATTCACCTCATTCCACCAGCAACATTTATTTCAACCTCGAGCGAGTGTACCTTCCACGACAGCTTTTTCTAAGCTGAAGATAACTTCCGTTGCGAGACACTGGTAGTGGTTAACATCGAAAGTTAGAGGGATTCAGGGTGGGTAGCATCTGGTAGGAATTCATTTTTAAATTTTATTTTATTTTATTTATGTAAAAAACTGGTTTACTTTTACTTTTATTTTTATTTCTACACGTAAAATGTATCTAGACATTTTTTTCGACTGGTTAGTTGAAGAAATTTTAATACCGTAGACGGGAATCGAACCCACGACCCTCGGTGCAGAAGTCTGAAGCGTAACCTCTTGGCCAAAGTAGTTAGTTTTATTAGTTTCGTTGTTAGTTTCAGCGTCAAGATCGAGGGTTCAAATCCCACCTCAATCGAAGTTTTTTTTCAGCCGATTCGCTGAACAATCTTTTACTATATGTCACTGCAGTTGTTAGGATTGATTTTTTTAAAATAAACATTTTTTAATTTGGATTTTTCTCATTATAAAAAGTAAAAAAATCGCGTAACTTAATTTGTTCCGGCTGTAAATGGCTGTTCTGCTTTCCCGGGCGGAGTATCGTACGTTGCGCAGTTATTTTTTACGAGCGCTCGCGCGCGCCCCCTTCGCGGAACAATTAGTCGCGATAACGACGATCTAACAAGTCTGGCCCATTGTGTCGCGCAAACCGAGGCGACTACATCTTCATCATCGAATCGGCGCGTAACGAGGCTACCAATTTCATTGTTTCCATAAACAGCGAGGTGTGAGCGGTTGGCTCACACTTCGTCCTTTTCGCCCGATATCGCGTCATCTGCTCTGTAATTAGGCTATGTGTTTGTTGCATGAGTCAAACGTGCACGATCTCAATGAGAACGGATTTTGCGACACTCTTGTTACGATTCGCCAAATCATTTGTAACGAAAAATCGCGACTTACACAACTTTTTGCAAAAAAACTCAGATAAAAATGAAGATATTTGTGGTATACATGCAGCACATATGCTAATGAGAAAATTTGAAAGCATACGTGACAAAAATCTATGTTTTGAGATTCAGACTTGTTCATTTTCCCTCAAATTCAATATGTAAGAGTTTCTAGTGGATAACGAATCGGATTTTCAAAATCCAAAATAGCGGGTCTAAAATTTTACTTTTAGTTTTACTTTCATTTCTAGACGTAACATATCTCTAGAAATTTGTTTCAACTAGTTCGCTGAAAAAATTTGAATACCATGGCCGGGAATCGAACCCACGACCCTCGATGCAAATTCTGACAATGTAACCTCTCGGCCAAAGAGTTTACACTTTCAAGATTCTGATTTGCGTGAATGGTGATAGTTGCGGACTTCTAAGTCAAGATCGAGGGTTCAAATCCCAGTTCGGTCAAAGTTTTTTTCAGCCATTTCGTTAAAAATCTTTGACTACATGTTACTGCAGTTAAGATTGATGTTAGAATACTTCCACAAATTAAAAAAACTTTTTTAAAAGACTTTGGGTATTATGTCAGTTATCCCACAGCTTAAATCCCATATCCCCGTCGCAAATCATTTTGCTCTTCCCATTAATCAAAATAATTGATCTGAGATACGGCGCGCTTTTTTGCGAATCGTCGCGGCAGGCGTGAAAAGTCGTCGTTTCTCATCGACGACACACTTCGCCGAGGAAACAGTTAGCCCGAATCAGTCATGCGAAATAATCAGAAATTGTCCGGGCGCGATTAATGCGGCGTATGCCTCTACTCGCGAGTCTCCGCGGCTTATTTATGTACTCGAATTGAGTGCACCTCGCGGCAATCACGGCGAAATAATTGCGCGTCGTTTCTCATCAAGACCGAGTGTCTTAATCCGACGCGTTTAAACGATCGTTTCGTTGACTTCGCGACCGCTAGATGGCGACAGTAACAAATAGAAAAAGTGCGCAAAGAGCACGCACTTTTTCGGATCGCAATTGGATTATAATCGGAACGGAAAATGTTGCGACGGAGTCGATGTCAGGGTGGGTTTGATTAAAAGCTACTTAGTCGTTGATTTAGCACGTTTTGCTCATCTGTTATCAAGCCGCGCGACGCCGAGGCCAGCGAACTCGGATAGCAGGTATACTTCCGTCTCGTGTAATACGCCGTAACCGTATCCTCGAATGCGTAATCTCTCCGCAAACACCGCGCGCATAAAGCATTTCGCTGTTCTATTACTTCGACGGGAATATCGCCTTCGATTGCGCCTGCGTGAGAACCCGGCGCTTTTCGAGTCTCTTTGTTTTCAGTTTCTTTCGCAAGATTTTTTTCGCGCGGAAAAATATCGGTTTGCTAATTTTCGAGTTGGATAGTGTAATTTGGGTGTGGAAAACGGTTTTTGAGAAGTTATGAGAGAAAGAGGGGCTGGAGGGGGAAACTGATTATTTAATCGAGTTTAGGTGGTATATTTCATTTAATTTGAGTACCCACACGACCATGTTTGAACGATTATGAAAAATTCGATTTTTGGAATTATAGGTATTTTGAAAAGTATTGGTATATTTAGAAGGAATTCAAATATGACTGAGTTTGTATTCAAATTAAAGGATTTCTGTTTACAAAAACAATGGTGTAGACCAAAACAAAAAAGATTTTTGAAAATCACTATAGATGGCATTTAAATAAAATTAATATATACAGGCGTGTGTGCAGTCAAACTATTCTTTTTTTTTGCCAAATCGGTCTCTGAAACTTGTACTCGATCTCAATTTATATCATATGGCACAAATATTATTTCTGTACCATTTTCATAAGACACATTTCATCATTCATTATGCCAATCGCTCATTATTTTCAGTTCTTCGAAAGATGTATAAGAGAAAATGCAAATCTCATACGATGATTGGCAATATATGAATGAATGAACGAATTGCGAAACGCAATATGTTGGAATGGCTAAAGGCGACGTTTAAATGTGAAAAAGAAAATTTTGATGACAAGCAGTGTCGCAATAATTATGGATAGGTAGCACTTTTAGTTCGTAAATGGCTTTTTAACTTGTTAAAGGAAACTGACTAATTTGGGTTGAAATCTCGTTACATCATCGTGCTTAGGTGGCACATTTCCTTTTATTTAAGTACCCACGCGACATCTTCAAAATATTTCGATGCGATTTTCGAAAACTTTGATTATTTTGAAAAGTGCTGCTACATTTGAAATTAACCCAAACATAGCCGAGTTTGTACTCAAACTAAAAGATTTCTCATTCCAAACACAATGGTATGGGCCCAAAAGTCGCAACTTTCGCCCAATTCCAAAAATTACTAAAAAAATGTCCAAAATTAAAAATTTTCCAAAATTCTCGAAACATACCAATGTGAGTACTCAAACTAAACGATTTCCTCATTCCAATTCGATGGAGTAAGTCGCGGCCCAAAATTCAAAATTTTCGCCCAATTCCAAAAATCACCAAAAAATGGCCAAAATTCAAAATTTTTCTACATTTTCGAAACATACCCGTGTGGGTACTCAAACCAAACGATTTCCTCATTCCAGTTCAATGGTGCAAGTCGCGAATGAATGAAACGAAAAAAGGGGGATTTCGTCGGCGAGCGGTGCCGCAATAATTGTGCAAAATTGCGCAACGCCTTGCAGCCGCGGATCCTCCCACAGGGCGCGTTTCGCTCGCTGATTCCCATATGTTGAAACGCCGATGCATCTTTCATAAAGCGTTTGCGTATTCATGAATGATGCCTGCGTATTTTTTCGTTTCCGTGTCGCTTCTCGCGGGGCTGTTCTCGTGGTCGGCGTTTCGCCACGCGTTCGCCCGCCGGGTTCATTGTGATGCCGCGTTCCCCGTCGTTCCCCTTGAAATGAAAGCCGGAAAACGCGCCGCTTTTGTTCGCGACGTTGCGTGACAAATAAGACGCGAAATCACGCGGCGTCCGTGGCCTTCCAGCATTTTTTCTGCGTCCCCTTTTTTCGTCGCCAATCCTTTCCAGTCGACAAAAAGGGACGTGTCTTCCGTCGATCGCGCGATTTTTGCGCAATTACCGAGCAATGTTTGCTCGCCGGAGGGGGAAGTCGATGATTAATGCCCGTTTTTGTAATTATGCAGATTGTGCTGGATTGCGGCCATTTTTCGCCAGCCGTCGAATGGTGTGTGTATAATCATTTAAAACGAAAAAAAGAGCGCAGGGTATAATGTCTTATGTTGCGTAACGATCGGGTATTGATTTGGTCGATCGAAAAAGTTGGATGTCGAAAAAGTTCGTGACCGGTTCGGGGATCTTTGAAGATAATTTGATGTCTTGATTAGTTAGAGCTTGGTATTTAATTTGGGAAAGATTCAGCCTGTTTTATCCAATCGAAATTAAAATATGATTTTTTTATTACCACATTTAACATTGATCGGATCCTTAATTTCGAAAGGCAAAGAAGTAATTTTGGTATTAAATAAATAAATACAATTAATTAAATTGAATTATTATACAATTAAAAAAATGTATTATAAAATTTATTATTAAAATTAATTTATTATCAAATTATTATTTATAAATTGAATATATTTTAGTTTATTATTAATTGATAATAATTGATTAATTATTAAAATTTTATTTATTACTAATTAATTTGTTATTAATTATTTTATCTTCTTATTAATAAATAAATTAGTATTTATTATTTATTTATTATAAAATTAATAATAAATGCAAAAAACACTTTTAGCCAGAAAACTTCGTTTCCAGGCTGGGCGCCGACGTAAAATAATCGTTTTCCTGCGTCGGTTAAAATTGAAATGGGCGAAGGTAGCGTCACGGTCGCACCTGTGTCAATTTGAATGTACACACCGAACGAACGAAAAGGCGATAAAAGAAGACGGCAAAAGAATGCACGAAAGAAAGATTACACGTTATTATGCAAAGCGGCTAGTCCGCGGGCATTTGAGATTAACATTGTCCGGACGTCGTTGTCTTATTGTCCCCTTAATTACGTCGCCGGCCGTTAAAAAGCGCAACAAAACGATCCTACGATAATATGGAAATTGCCTGGCGCGCATTATTGGAGACACCAATTTGTGTTCGAATGTCATTGTTCTGTTTATCGTTCTATCGTGAAAACGTTTTCCTTCCTTCACGGAAGAAAATGTATTTGAAAATAATGAATACAACAAATTGTGGTTAAAATTGCAATCATTGTTTTACATTTAAAATTAATTGTTTAATTTCAATAAATTTTTGTAAATTGTTGACTATTTTTTAAATTGAATTATTAATTGAATTATTTATTATTAATTTATATTATTTATTTAATTTGTAGAATTAATTTTAAAAATAAATAATATACTTCTTGCATCATGAAGTTACGAGTTTTTGGAGTATGTGTTTTTTCTTAGTTGTTTTTCTTCGTGTTTCGACTTTTTTGTATAGAATAACGTCAAGTAGAATTGAAACCGCGCAAAAGAGCCGGATTTAACGCCTGATAACAAACGGCACTTTATCGCGAATTATTTACATAACACATTGCATTCCGAGCGCCGTATGCACAGGATTATTCAAAGCAAATATGACTCGGCACTCGATACGAGTCCCGCAATCGGGCGCATTTTTAATCAACTTTACGACGATGTAAATTGTTAAACATTGGCATTGCGTGAATAAAAGTCATTTCGAGGACGAGTTTGCACGCGGTCGCGTTATTTATAAGCGCTGATACTTTAATGTTTGCTCCCCGATAACAAAAAATTATGTTAATTCCAATGTTTACATTTATTCAATCGCTTTTTACCGCGGCAATCGAGGTTTCGCGCTCTTCAGTCATTTTTCGCGGCGCAGTTTGAGCTTGAATATTCAAATATCCCGCCAAATGCGATGCAATTATTAGATCCCACTTCCTGAATTCGATAGAAACGCATCGGAATCCAGTTATGGGATGCAACGCATATTTCAATCTGTATTACCGATTAGAAGTAATGAAGATTGTTTAATTTTATCCGACCCCGTTTAAATGTTCATTTTAAACGGGGATTGAGTTAGAGTACGCCATTTTTGTATGGAAAACGCTTTTTCAATCGTTACACGGTAGCGAGTGATCTGGGGAAAAATATGGTTCCATATTCGTGTTTAGGTGCTATATTTCCTTTAATTTGAGTACCCACACGACTATGGTTAAAGCACTTTGAAAATTTTTGAAAAATTTCAAGTTTTCAGAAACCATCTAAACAAATTCCATCCTGGTCGAGTTTGTAATCAAATTAAAAGTATAAATAAAAAATGTTAAGCCTTTTTGTGTTGTCAAAAATCAAGAAATACTTACCTTAACCTCTCTTGAACATTTCAGTTTCGTGCAAGAGTTCGTGTCGCCACCTGTCGAGGGGATCAACTTGCTCCTGGAAACATTGCGTGGTGTCCAATTGTCGCAGAGCCTTCCCCACTCCAGCAACACGGCGCCCCGATTCGGCACCAGACGCGCCGCCCTCGACGAATTGGGTTGCGTCGAGTGTTTGGCCGCTTGCGGCGAGCGCTGCGCAGACGCGCCACGCCTCCTCGCGCAGGCGCAGCCGGGTCTATTGGCGCTCGCAGTCTGTCTCACCAGTAGTTCCAACAGATCCCGCGTGCTGGCGCTGCAGGTGCGACAACATTTCTCGATAACATTTCTTCACAAAGGGACTGTAAAGTTGAAGATGGCGCTAGTATCACCAGAGACATCTGTCGGTACCAGCGCCATGAGACGGAGGTCTGCATCTCCGACTCATAGGCCTATTCTCGATCATATCGCGACAAGCTAACTCCGCTCTCCCGTTTTCAGCTTTTGACCAGGGTTTGTCAAACAGTTGGCGGTCATGCCGCGGTATCCGAAGCTGTGTCTACTTTGAGGCTCAAGTACGGCGAGGGTGGAAGATTCAGGTTCCTCGCTGGCGCCCTCTTGGCGCCGAGAGCCGCAATCGCGTTAAGAGTCGCGGGAGTGACTTTTCTCAACGCTTTTCTAATGTCTGCGCCGAAAACCCAAACGAAGTTGTACATTCAGGTGAGAAGACTCTGAACTACATTCTGTTGCGTGTATCATAAACATTAGCGCCACCTATACCTTGGTTTTCATCCACAATACAGAAGCTAACAGTGAGAAGACACCAAGAATAGAATCACTCTACCAGCGTCATCTAAAAGCTCTATAATTTATAATATAAATTTTATATCTAATGGAATCCTATGTTGCAGGCCGAAGCCTGCGAGGCTGGTTTGGAGCCACAGATCCTGCAGAAGTGGCTCTTGGAAATCGAAGGCCACGACGAAGACTCTCTCTGTGAACTGCTGCACAAGGAAGTACAAAAGTGGGCGCAGCACTGCGTCGATGTGGATGCACTGCAGCGCCGCGTGGCGCATGCGGAGGAAGCTTGCCGGATGCTGAGCAAAAAGGTGTGCAACCTGCAGAACCAGCTGCAGCAGTTCCAGCTGGAGAAGAAGAACAGCTACAACTGCGAGGAGCAGCAGATGAAGAACAACAAGGTGCCTTCCAATGCCGAGGATGAGGGCATCAGCTCGTCAGAGAGATCGAGCAGCTCGGAAGACTCAAAGCTGCAGACTAAAGATCAGGACAATGATCAGGAGACGACCATAGATGATGTCATCGAGGAGTTGAGGATCATCGTGAAGGACGCGGAGGAGGAGTTCGAGGAGCACAGGAAGGAGGATCTGAAGAAGCAGGAGCTCTACGAGATACCGAAACCGAAGTCGAGGGGACGACACCATAGTGGGCAGGAATTTCGGGATATTGCGAGAAAAGAGGATGGTTTTTATAAGGTATTTCATTGGGTACCCAGTTAAAGAATTTTGGTAGTTACTGTTGAGATTCTCCATCCAAGGCCAGAGTTAAGAGTTTTGATGTTATACAAACAACAATAACATGTAAGGGAGTTATTGCGACAACTTCGTCCATAGTGAAGCGAATTATGAGTTTTGTCCATGGTGGGGACTTGTCCTTACTGGAGACGACCGCTAACTCTCTTGGAGTTCGACGATACCATTTAGAACCATTTAGAAACCCTCTTTCCATGTAACTTTGTCTGAGAACCGAGTATTTTTTGGAAGTTTCGCCGTGATGTGAAACATGAATTTTATCTCACCCCTTGAGATGGGTGAGATAAAACCTTTTATTTTGTAATATTGGATAACAATAAATATTCTCACATAAGTTGACGGTTGAACGATGGAAATTTCATAGTTCGGGATTGGATCGTTTTTGAGGGCTCAACACCTTGCACTCGTCTACTCTGCTCGCTGGTTCCCCATTTAACCCAGCGATAACCAGGGCCTCGCCTCTGGTTATCGCTGGGATCTACGGTCGCACTAGTTTTACTCACAACACTTGCACCCAAATCACTTTGCACTACCTTGGGTTCCATCGAACACTGATTCCTGAAGGCTCAGTCGCCCTCTTTTTATCCTGCTCGCCCTTTCGGCATAATTGGTGGGACATCCCTTTCCTATTTTCTACCTATTTCTTTACTTCTTTACCTGTTAGTTATTCGGATTCCATCTTTTTAATGACCCGGGAAATTAAGTGCTGTTAACAAACTGGTATTCCAGAAGAGACAATGCAAGAGTTTTTTACTACGCGATCGGTGACACAAATAATGAATATAAATTAATTCAAAATGAATTTTCGCAATTGTGGTTTTCCGGGTTGTCCTCTCCCTAATCAATTCTCCATGAATTCTGCTATATCTTACCTTTCATTCCGCAGGCAAGGGAAGACAAACCCTTCAAGGTATCCCCGAAGAAGACATACTTCGGAGGCCAGGACATCCCGGACCACCCCACATCCCCCATGAAACCTTCAACGGACGGCAGTCTCAAGATCATGGTCAAGGGCCCCGACATGGAGGAGGCCATCGTGCCCGCGATTCTGCACCCGCAGCCTCCCCGCCGGCTGCCTCCCTGTATCGCCGGGATGCTGTCGCCACCCGTCCTCGACGAACCGTACGACGAACTAGAGACCCTGGGCGACGGCAGCGACTCCCTCCTCAGTGCCTCGCGGATGAAGTACCAGCGCTACGACTCCCGCGGTCAAATCTCCCCCAAATCCCCCACGGACAAGCCCCCGAAATCCCTGGAGCTGGAGAAGGGCAAGTACCTCCGGCGCGCCACCTCGCACGACCTGCTGGACTCCAGGTACTCCAGTCCCAAGTCCAAAAGATCAGGCAGCCGGGTTGAGAGTCGGATCCGCAAGTTCGAGAGCCTCAACTCCTTCGACGACAAGTACCAGGACACCCCTGGCCGCGTGCGACGTGCCGAAAGCTTCCACCATGTGTCGCACCGCGCCGCCAGGGAGCGCTGCTCGTCGCGTGGGGGCAGCGACGGCGGTTTGTTCTACTTCACGGACTACGACCTCAACGTGGAGGCGCCCCTGTCGCCGACCCTGACCAAGACGCTGGACAGGATAGACGAGGGTCTGGACTCGATGGTGGACATCATCGTGACGGACGAGAAGAGGTGGCCGAAGCGGGCATTGCGCAACGACGAGCTGTACGAGGAGCGCGCCACCTCGCGGCGAAAGTCGGCGGAGGGCTTAAGGGCCTGGGACAGGGGGTACGATAGATTCGCTGGAAGGGAGGCGGGCATTTTCGGGGGCAAAGTGTACGACGCGTTTGGGCTGCAGAAGAGCCGGTTCAACGCCGGAAAGTACTCGGGCAACAGGCTGCCGCGAGAGAGCGTTGAGGTCAAACGGTCGACCAATCGAACCAAAGTTACGGACGTCGTTTCGGGGCTGTACTGAGGCAGCGGGAGGGGACGTTGGCTGCACGGAGGCAGCAGGAGGGGTTTTTGGCTGTACTGAGGCAGCAGGAGGGGATTTTGGCTGTCCAAAACAAAACCAAAACAAATTAATTTTTGTAGACTTTTTGGACGCAAAATAGACTGGCAGACTGTTGAAATTTCGGCAAACGCATCGAAAACTGAACGGTTCATATTGGTTTTCTGCTTAATAAGTCATTTAGCGTCGATTGATGCAGGATTAGTGTTCTTGTACTAATATTTATGTTTTGTAAATACGCCGTGTCTTGTTTACCATGATTATTGTGGAATAATCTTATTCAAGGGTCAGAAGGACATCAGTGCTACATGTTGCTAGTTGTTATATAACTGTTATCAATAAACTTCCTGTTTTTTGTAAATACTAGAAGGATTTAAACAATTGTTCTTGAGAAATGTATGTTATGAATTCATTCCCAGGCGTCACAGATTTTGCGGATGTATTTACACTTTCATCGATGCTCAAATTAATCTTCGTAAAGACTGCTGTTGGTAGCACTTGTGTATATTAAAATTCATATATCTAATTTATTGTTACTTAATTATTAATGTTAATGTGTAAGGTCGAAAAATTGCTTCCATTGCATCGTCGCACCAAACCGAAATTCGTAAAAACGAATGTAACTTGCATTTTTGTATAAATCTATGAGAACGAATAAAAAGAATGACAATTTGATAGTTTCTCCTACTTTCGTTTATTGCCATTACTTCTTCAAGGAAAACACAATGCAGGATTTCTGTCAAACAGTACATATTTGCTGTATGCATGTATGTAATATATATATATATATTTATCTACCAATGCATAGTTTACTTTAACCATACAAGGTGTCCTAAAATATCATAACGTTCTTGTAACAGTGAAAAGGTAAAAATAAAATGTTCTAGCTGCAACCGTTTTCCAATTCGCGAGAGAAATCTTCATTAGAACATCCTGTATGTACCTTTGCAATATAATAATTTCTTCTCCGTAAGTACTGGCAGTATCAATTTTTTAAGTACTACTTATACAAATCCTCAAGTATACAAAAGTGTCATGTACTCGTCTCATTAATATCTCTTTGCAGTCTATACAAATTTGTTTCCTCCGTTTCCTTTTGACAACGAATTTCTTTCCCCTACGCCTTTTCAGTCTATCGCGTCAACTTTAATATTTACAATTCCTCCAATCAATTCAATTGATCTGCAAATAAATATTTCAATAAATATGCTTCTGGTATCAAAATTCAAGGTGACTGACAATTCCGATGGGTCGATGGGACTGATTATCTGACAATCAGGTGGAGCAGAATCAGCTTCCTGACACGTGCAGAAGGGTTGTTTTCACCTCGAACAGCTGTTCGTGTCCTGAAGAGTGTCCGTTTCTGTGGATTAATTCCGGTTCGCTGATCGCCAGAGGCTCGTACGATTTGTCACGGTTCGGCAAATCGCCAGAGTCCAAATGCTTATCTGCGGGTATCGAAGAGTTCGATTGATGGTTGGAAAATGCATGTACAGCTCTGACAATAACTGCCTTGGAACCATAAGTAGAATTTATAGTTCCAAGGCCGTTTATGGTAAATAGGGAAAAAGCCGGTTTTTCGGTAATTGCGTCGTGACAAAGTTACCGATTTGACTGAAATTTTGAAAAATGATGCCCGTGAAATGACCGACCTGTGGTCAAAGTTTCGTCGAAATCGTTCATACCGTTTACGAGAAAAAAAATGTTTTTAAATCTTCGTTTTTGACATGGTAAATATGGTAAGAGCTGGTTCTTCGGTAAATGCGTCGCGACAACGTTATCGATTTGGGTAATATTCTAAAAAAATGATGCCCGTGAAACGGCCGATCTGTGGTGAGAGTTTTGTCGAAATCGTACGGACCGTTTCTGTTAAAATAATTTTTGAAAATCCTCATTTATGACATGCTAAAGAGGGTAAAAGCCGGTTTTTCGGTAATTGCGCCATGACATCGTTACCGATTTGGCTAAAATTGTGACAAAATGATGTCCATGAAATGGCCGATCTGTGGTCAAAGTTTCGTCGAAATCGTTCGAATCGTTTCCGAGAAAATAATTCTAAATAGATGGTATTAACATCGAGTTTGGGATTGGATAGACCTTTGTTTACAAACTGTTTGCATGTAAACAAAGAAATTGAATACCCTGAAATTGATAACCTGAAAGGTGGAAGACTGTTTGACAGGCAGAGATTGCCTATAAACAAGTCTTCTTCCACATTTCAAGGGTTTCTCTCAGATCCAGGTATATATAAGAAACACTCCGAAGAGATGAGATAGAAAGCGGTCATGAGTTTTCAGCGCGAGAAAATGAATCATACCTCGGCTGGAGTACAAAAGGTACGAAAGCTCCTCCTCTGTGGAAACGTGCTGGAAGTCCTCGCCGCAGGCTCCTCGTAAAACTGCGATAACCTCGGCTCGGGGGTTGTAAAAGTAGAGGCCCTGCTGTCGTCGGTTGAATTCGGCAATCAGAGTAGCCATTCCCTGATAACGGTCATGCATTACGCCGGTTCATTCAATTAATCGCGATGCTCGAAATTTGCAAGAGTCGGAAATTTCGCAAAACTTCAAATTGGTTGAAATCATATTTGGTTGGTTTGCAATGGTTGGAATCGATGAAGCCTACCTTCGCCGCGGTAAAGTCAGCACCTAGAACGTATCTGCAGTCGACAACCACTGGAACTTGACTAGAACCTTCACGGATCCCAGCATGACCGACCGACTGTTTGATGAACTCAATTGCCGGGAAGTAAAGGCTGTTTCCAGGCGTGATCAGCAGGTACTCCGATCCTGAATCTGTCTGGAAGGTCAAGCCTAAATTAAATATCGGTACCGTTGTCTTGTTTTTCGACGGATTGGACTGTGGGGAGTATGCGGAGGTCGAAATGACATTGACTTACGAAACGCTTCTCCACCTGGATCTTCGGTCTCACTGATGGGTAGAGTAGAAACGTAATGTTGATCGCAACGCCAACCAGTATGCCGTATTCCACGCCTATTATAAGACAGAAGAGGAAAGTCGCGAAAGCCGGAATCAGGTCTTTTTTGCTCGATTTCCACATCAGCTTCACAACCTCGTACTCGATCATGTATATTACGGCACAGATTATAACTGCGGCAAGCGACGCTGCAACAACCGATAGCGTCAGTGTTTGTCCTCAAAGCGGTCATTCGTCTTATAATTGGTACTTTGGTTAATTGCAACGATTGTTGCAAACAAATTACACCGGTGAAGTATAGTAATTAGTCGGCGTTGAGTAAGAAAGTAAGAGCAAAATAATTTTTTAGAACCACCTAGAGATGGGCGATATTTGAAAAAAATCGATGTTTCAAAACATCGATTATTTTCAAACATCGCCCATATCTAGAACCACCCATGGAACCAACGGTTTTGCAACTTCGGTGGGTCTCAAAAAACATCCGAATGATCACTGATTGGAAACAAGGAAAAGCGGTCATCCAGGTCATTCAGGGTCTACATCCCATGTTCAATTTGGCTACCTGGGTCCTTACCTTTCGGGATGAAATAAAAATATGGGGTCAAGAAGGTCAAAGCCAGGAGAATCAGTATTCCAGTGTAAAGACCTCCCATAGGGGTCTTGACCCCACTGGCATGGTTGACCGCTGACCTGCTGAATGACCCAGTGACCGGCATCGAACTGGCACAGGAACCCAATATGTTGCAAAATCCTAAAGTAATGAGTTCCTGCGTGGCATCGACTTCATTGCCACTGGCAAACGCTTTGGCTATAGCGACATTGCCCAAGACCGCAATGATCGGTACCAGAACGATCGAAGGGCCCAACTGGGAGCACATCTCGAGGAAGGTCAATGTACGGTTGTTGACCTGCAGACATTTGTACGTTAAAGTAAAGTTTGCGAGTATAGAGGGTAGCCCAGGAGGAGCAATCCAATTACCTGGGTTGAAAATGGAGGAAGTTTGAAGTCCGGAAGACCTGACCTGACAGGCCCAGTGAGGATCAAGGGTGTACCGAACCCGGAGGATTCTAATTTATAAGCGATGGTGGAGCAACTGACAACGATGATGGCGTTGCGAGCGGTGGAAATCAAGCCCAAAACTTTCTTCAGCATCCTCTGACGTTCTGTCGGTTTTTGACCACGTGGATGCAATTGAATGTCCTTCATTTTCTGATAATATTCAACGGGCAGTGTTAAAGACCTTAAGGTGTAATTATTCGTCTAAAGTCATCTATGATTTTTACCCTAAGGAGCAGAAGGATGAAGATGCAGCTGAAACTCATGGTTGCATCCCATAAGCTAGTAGATCCAACGTTCTGAAAGACCTTGATGAGCGTGTCCATGAATCCTGACGACTTAATCTTTAAACCCAGAAGACCTTTCAGTTGGGACACTACTATGATGACAGACGTTGCTGATGTGAAACCGACGGTCACCGGGATGGATATGAAGTCGACGAGAACTCCTGGAAAAAAGTTCACTCGTCAAACACTTCCTTTGTTGTTACAGTGGGTGTGTTATATAATGAGGTTAATGACCGCATTGACCGTTAATAAACAAAAATAGCGTGTACGAAATCAGTTTTTACAGCTGCGTAACCATTCCCCTTCCCCTGTTTACTCAAACCTGACCTACTATAGACTTGACCGCTACTTAAATAACTTGACCACACGGTAGCCCTGCTGTTAATTTCCGAGTCAATCATTTCAATGACTTCTCATTTCATGCACTTAGTATTTTATTTGGCCGCCTGCCTGCAGATGACAGCCAACTCCAAAATTAACCAATCATGCAGCATTACATGTACAAGCTAAAGTAATCACATGACCTCAATATAACTGAAAAAGCATGATCAGTGATCGTTGATTTAGTACCTAATCGTAGTCCAGCCATTAATAGTTGCATACAGCCTGACAAAAATGCAAGTAGTATAGCAAAGTCAACGTTTCTGCCCTGAACATATTCGTGAGTCATGAGGGACATCAATGCCGTGGGTCCGATTGTAATGTCTTTGCATGATCCAAACACAACGTACACAATGGCGCCAATGAATGCGGAATACAGGCCATACTGTAATATAGCGTTTGGTTACAATGAATCTATCGTAAAAATCAACATGCGGTCAAGTTTGATCATGACACAATTCTTCAAATTCGCATATCTTACTTCTTGCTTGACCAAAATTTGACTCAAATATGACCGTGACTACATGTTTCTAACATGACCAACACATCACCAATGTCTCATTTTAACAAAATGAATGACCGTATTATTCAGGGGCATGGGTTACGGTGATCAGATGGTTCAATGACTTCGGTCCACATTGCCTGGTTTGAGTTAGAAATCTGTTCAGACACCATCGATTGATTCCTCTATGGCGCCCAACGTGAAAACGACGAGTGCCCCCGTTGGGCGCCAAAGAAAAATCTCCTCCATTGCCTCTTTCGCCAGACAGTGTAGATGGCGCAGTAATCAAAGAATTCAGCGGTCATCAGTCGTCAATGACCCTTCGTTAGTGTTATAAAACAAAGTCAATTACTTGCGGCTCGAGACCGGCCAAAGTGGCGTAAGCCAGTCCCTGGGGCATTACGGTCAAGCCGACGGTAATGCCCGCGATGGCGTCGCTGATGAACTTTTCGGAATTGTACTTCGGCAGCCACACCAGAATCGGTATTCTACGTCGGATGAAAGCACCAAGCCACCTTTTGCTCTTCACTTCCCACTTCTCCTGCTTCAACGCCATGGCGATTTTTTCCCTGAAACGCAAAAGCGGTCAAAGTTGACAAACTCCTTTCTGCCAAATCTAACCGGTCAAATTTCAAATTCTCATCGGTCTCGATGAGTAATCGCAACCAATGCAACGTCGATCCTATTCCTTTGACATCATTGCGCCGATCAAGTTCATTGCGCTCAATCAGCGGTCATCAGAACCACTCTACTCTCAAGTCAGACAGACGATCGGAATGTCTTCTGTTCAAATATCAGTCGACTTTCTATTTGCCGTGAGTTTTTCGTCGCGAAATGGGTTTCTAATAAGCGATGTCAGCAATTGAAGCGATGGAAATGCGAAATCAATTTGTCAATCTGGGTACTTGCTCTTGGTATCGCCGACTTGTCGACGGTCCTCATCAACGCCTCAATTTCGACCAATTGACAGCCGTCACTCGTGTCATCGGCTCGCGCGTCTTGACAAACTAAAGGCGCCAAACGACGCGCATGGTGTTTATATACAAATGCACATTGTGGGGGAAAGTCCGCTAGCCTTCGTTTTTGCGCTCGCAAAATCCGAGTTTGTTGTAAACAATTGGCAGAAAAAAAATTTGGAAAGAAATCCAGGCTTACCTTGGACGTTGCTTGCGATATTAAATCGGTCAAATTCGCGATTCAGTTTAAATGATGTCAACTAGTGGCTGTCTAGCGCCGTTCCTCTGTGGCGCCCAACCAGGGGCGCTCTTTTTAATTATGTGCGATGCATAGACAATCTTAACAGGGTAATTTTTACCCGATTTCCCAGAACGCAAATTACTCGTCAGCAACAAAATAAAGGTTGACCGTAAAATTGACGTAATGGCAAATTACTTAATTAACGGTTGTGCAACAATCGCGAAGAATGTAGAGGAGCATTTAAATCTAATTCGCGGGGAAAAAGTTATTGCACTTTGTTGCTTTATTTTTATCGTTATTATTAAGGCTGCGTGAGCCTTTTAATTGGTTGTATTTGCCGAGTTGATTGACGGACAAAATTTTAGCACGCAATTAAAAGTATCGAATCAGACGAATGACGTAGTTCCTGATCAAATCATTAATTAAATTTATCGTCAATTTATCACCATTTGTCTGCCTTCGAAAATGATTATTTTATGCGCGATGAGCCTGGTCGACAATGTACAATTATTGTTTGGCTTTCGAGGAAATATCTTTCGAGGCATTTCAGGTAGTTAATTTTTTACATTGTTCTCAAAGTTTGACAGTTATTTAACGATAATGAGAAAATTTTCGTAGCAATTGTCATTTAAGTTATTCAGTACGTCAAAGTTTTATCGTAATGTATGATATATGATATAGTAGAACAACTCATAAAGAGACGAAAATTATCGACGATGTTTGAATATAATGCATTGATAGTAAAATTACTTGTTCACAAAACTTGGACTTTTAGTGGTATCTAAATGTAATAATTTATCATAATTAAACAATTACGTTCATTGTAACATTACACGTGGCAATATACCTAACGATTTGCTGGAAGTATTTCATATTGATTATCTGTAAAATGCATTAACAGAGTCTAATGTATTCATTGATATGCATGGAACTGTCATTTCCCTGCACTCAAGAATTTGTATGAATAAAATGAATGAAATTGAAAACATCACTCGGTTTCATTCAATAGCTTAAATTAATTGCCTACTGAAGATTCCGAGGACAAGTTTCCAAAAACTTGAACCGCTCATTGAATAACAAACGACAAATCTTTGGTCCGTAATTTTAATTTATCTCCAAACGGTTTTTCTTTGACCCAAATCGTAGTGAGATTTTCCGGCTCTAGAATCATGAGCTAAAAACCTTTTATATGGAAAATGCTGTAAAACGTAAATAGCTCTCCAAACCACCAAATATTCCTAACTCTATGTTAATTAATGGATTTCCAAGGTTTTTATCCTTCTTTCTGGTACCACTGGTATCTACCTGTGTTAACCCTGATAGAACATCACTTTGACATATATCTAATCTATGTATAATATACGTATATTATATGTATATATCTATTTTATGTATGAATGTCCATTTAATATATACCCGTGTTTCAAGCTCCTAAGAATTCCTAAGAAATTGTTCAATAGTTCCTAAGATTTTGAAAGAAATGTATGAGTTTCATAGGAAATGTGAAACATTTGCCCATATATGCAGAAATCCGGTAGTGTTCATAATGAATGGATGCAGTAAACTAAAATTCCGATAAAATGCTGCAAAATTCGCCTATCCGGGTCCTTACTCTATCCGAATTCTCCGGCTGTTACTGCGCCCTCCCCTGGCTCCTCGGCTCCCTCGTCCTCTCTCTCATGAACCCTCGGCACGTTTCGTGTTTACGTCGGCTGACACATTTTGTTTACATCGGCGCAGCCCGACACTCGAATGGAACTCGCACTGGCAGAACGGCGCGCCCCGAATCGACAGCGGCCGTTTGCTGCCTCCGCCCGAGCCGTTCTTATGGGGCGCCCGACGTGGGGCGCTCGTCGTTTTCACGTGGAACCCCGACTGCGACCGAACGCCGATCAGCGCCTGCCTACGGTCTCCTCCATTGCTGCGCGACTCGCTCGGTACGATAGAATTAACAACGAGTAGTCGCTGCGAACCCAAAGAGGGTGGCGCCACCTTTTTTATTGCAGTCAGCGACTGCAGGTGGCGAGTGGCGAGGGATTTTTAAAGAGAGTGGCAAAATTGTACGGAAAATTGTGGGATATACTCTTAAAAATGTTGCAGTGAATCAAAGAAAATTACGTTGGGTCAAAACGAATTTTCTTTCAGAAATTTTAATGTTTTTGATAGTATATGATATCTGAGGCCAATTTAGAGCTCGAAAAAAGGTCTTTTATAGATTTTTTTTTTACGATGGTACACATATTGTATGAAAATTGTATATAGGTTTCTATTGAACAAGTATTTGGCTATATTTTCAAATGTGATAATTACTTTATATGGGTAGCTGGTGGCGCTAGTGGCGCCCAACCGATGAAGGTTTGCAGAAGAAGCGCCAAATGGGCGAAAGGTTTCAGCAGCCAGTAAGTGACCTACAGAATCGAGAACAAGGTGTCAATCTGCAATGTATAAGTACTATTAGAGTACTTAGCAGAATTGAAAAATATTGGTTTTTGTAGAAATGACGCACGATTGAAGAAAGGGCACGATTTTCAGCTAAAAATTTCAGACGAAGTTGTTAATAAAATTATGTAATTAAATATGGTAATTATTTTTCCATATTTTTTCTCAATAGAAATGAGATGAAAAGACATTAAAATGAACTCGTCTTCACTCTCCTATTACCCTCTTCAGATGTGTTTTAATTAATTATATAATTTGTCTTAAGAAAGCAAATAACTTGAGAAATGAAAAAAAAAAAACTGGAAGCTCATATCAATTGTGTAAATTACAATTAATGTACAAAGACTGGAATTATCAGTATTCCTATATTGTTTGTACACTAAAAAAATTCTGTTTCCAAGTATATTATATTCTTGGATGAGATATTCTTGAAAGAAGTATATTTTAGTCTGAAACAAGTATATTTT